>SDVV010003996.1:0-20677 GCA_016164225.1 Gammarus roeselii
TATACTCACTAGTGTATGCCCCTTCAAGACATGTCCTGCCACATCCTCAACAAGCGGGGTATACTCACTGATGTATGCCCCTTCAAGACATGTCCTGCTACATCCCTAACAAGCGGGGTATAATCACTGATGTATGCCCCTTCAAGACATGTCCTGCCACATCTCTAACAAGAGGGGTATACTCACTAGTGTATGCCCCTGCAAGACAAGTCCTGCCACATCCTCAACAAGCGGGGTATACTCACTGATGTATGCCCCTTCAAGACAAGTCCTGCCACATCCTAAACAAGCGGGGTATACTCACTAATGTCTCGTGCTTATTTACCGACGTACGTTGTGATGTATTTTAGTATATTGACAAAATAAATGAAACCACAAGCCAATCCGCCAACCAAGCACATGGAAGTCTGCGACTGTTAGCCCTTTTGGAATTGTTGCGCTGAAAACTTTCAATTAAAATATTTTTACTGTCCAAAGCTGCTAATATCATACGTGACTGTTATAATATTAGGGCGTGAAATAATATCATTAGGTGACCAATAAAAGTTCTAAACTTCTTATAATTCGAGTTTTTTGTTACCAGTTCTTCGGATCCCTATCTTGAACGCTGGACGTGATGAGGCTGTTTAACTACTCATAAGGAATGGATTTGACTTTCTTGAAATCTTAATATATTATCACGTTATTAGGATTCAAAATGTTTATTTTCTAAATTGAGCGTAGGAGAAGTTTATACTTCATCAAAGGAAATACTTCCCTACATAAAGATTTTCTGAACTCACGACGCGTGAAGATGTTCGGGTCTACTGGCATTGTGTTTGTGGACCACTTTCAAACACCGAACTTGCGGCAAACAGGAGATAAATTCATACCAAAGGTAAATCACGCAGCATTTCAATATAATAAATGGAAGACGACAGTAAAACAAGACAGACAACGAGACCAGATGTTGGGTAAATATTGCTGCGGAATTACTGCGGCATTTTTTACACACTTCAGAAGCAATTAGAAATAGTGATGTAGTTATAAAATAAATAAATACACTGTTTGAGTATTTAAAAATCGAATTGCTTAAGCCGGATCACATGGAACAAACAAGTAAATAATTTCATTCAAGTGTCTAACTCTTAAGTGAACTCATCCACGTGTGGTAAGTGAAATCCCTCAATGGACGACATGGAGAGTTGTTTCCATTTCAGTGGTATTATTTTGGTCTTGGATACAAACGTATTAAAACAGAGCGACGGAAAAGTACTCAAAATAAGTAGTAATGATAATTTCGCTAGAAATCGTTTGTTTAGATGCTGAAAATAAAAATGAAACTAATTTGAAAGATCTGTGAAATATTCAATTACATACGTCACTGTTACATAAAAATAATTGACACTTACAAACAGGCAATTCGAATCGGTGTACAGGGTCAGTGTTTTTAGGACAGTCGGTGTACAGGGTCAGTGTTTATTGGATGGTCGGTGTACAGGGTCAGTGTTTGTAGGATAGTCGGTGTACAGGGTCAGTGTTTATTGGATAGTCGGTGTACAGGGTCAGTGTTTATAGGACAATCGGTGTACAGGGTCAGTGTTTATAGGACAGTCGGTGTACAGGGTCAGTATTTATAGGACAGTCGGTGTACAGGGTCAGTGTTTTTAGGACAGTCGGTGTACAGGGTCAGTGTTTATTGGATAGTCGGTGTACAGGGTCAGTGTTTATTGGATAGTCGGTGTACAGGGTCAGTGTTTATAGGACAGTCGATGTACAGGGTCAGTATTTATAGGACAGTCGGTGTACAGGGTCAGTGTTTATAGGACAGTCGGTGTACAGGGTCAGTGTTTGTAGGATAGTCGGTGTACAGGGTCAGTATTTGTAGGATAGTCGGTGTACAGGGTCAGTGTTTATAGGACAATCGGTGTACAGGGTCAGTGTTTATAGGACAGTCGGTGTACAGGGTCAATGATTGTAAGATAGTCGATGTACAGGATCAGTGTTTATAGGATAGTTGATGTATAGGGTCAGTGTTTATAGGATAGTTGTACAGGGTGTGCGGGGTGTACGGTGTACAGGGTCAGTGTTTATGGGACAGTTATACAGAGAAGTGAGATGCGGAATAGCCGTCAGTAGGTGGAGGTATTACGCAGTGTTCATTTGAGCTCTGTACACTCGAGTGTGAACACTTCCGAACACAGGATGCATGTCAACTTGCCTGAAAAGGCTCAGTTTCAAACGATGCCTAAGTCGCAAGCGTAGGTTACAGGAAGTCCAGAAACCACACTTCGATATATACTATAATAGTGAGCTTCTTCTAAATGGGAGTCCATTGCAAATCCATATGGATATATTCAATATATATTATGTGATTCCATCTACACGATAAAAGCCACTCCGTAACCAATTGCCTTTCAGCACCGCTTCGAGGAGAGGGGGGGGGGATGAACACATTAAAGCTGTCCACCTTAATAAGATCAACTTAAACATCGATTGGGTAATACAAATGTACCCGTCCTAAAATGATTGTAAAGAAGCGTAATTGGTACAAGACAAAGAGTCCGTAGATCACCTTAATTACACTTACAATTGGATTCGATTGTGTAACACAAATGTATGAATCCTATACTGATTGTGAGGAAGCAGGGGTAGGAGCAAATTGATGACAGTAGAATCCAAGTATAATGTAGATATCGATGCACTTAAGATGTTGTAGGAAACTTGAAGAAGTAGTCATCGGGTTGTTCTGTCCGAGGTGTGTTTAAAGACTCGCTGGGGCTGAGAAACAACAGAAAAACAGAGATGGTGAAAACTTCATTTACAATGCAGTTTAAGCTCGTTATTATTATACCAAGCTCAATAGTGATAATTAGAGTTTACTACACAGTAGCTGATGTGCAGATATTGCACAACATCTGGTTTAAGGTCAACCGGCCCTTGCTTCAGAAAGGATAGACGGTTTTCATTAGAAGAACAATAACCCCCATTTTAACACGATCCTAAGCGTCCCGCGTGCATCACCTGCACCTGAAGAGTAACGCTTTGAGATCAGGAATACATCTTAATACAAATGACAATTTCTCGCAATAAATGCAAGCACTGCTGGAATTTTATTGATAGAATGAATGAAAAAGCTTCGTCCATAAGATACGATAACGTAATAAAATGTTCATTAAAAATCAATTTCTCGTACGAGAAGCATCGTTTGGTTTTTCCGTTTGAGACTGGCACTTGGACGAGTCATCTTTCGCTACGGTTCGTCTGTACTTATTCTCGAGTATTAAAGCGTTTGAACGAAGGTATCGTAGACTCGGCACTTGAAACGGGTAACAAAAGTTGAAAATTGTTACTACCTATGACACTTTTTTTTGTTCAATCAAAAAAGCATACTGCGTATAGAATTTAATTATAATGCTTAATTGTTCTCAGTGAGCCTCGTGGTTTGTGAAATGAGGCGAGGGCATATGCGGCCTATTTCCCCTTGTTACTCAGCAGCTGTAACAGTTGCTAGAACACTATCACTGAACTCCAGCAGGGCCCATACTCCTTATTTTTACCAGCTACTGCGCAGCAGCTGTAGCGGCTGTTAGCACACCATTACTGTACTCTAGCACGGTCCACACGTCTCATCTCCATAATACTGTACAGCTGTAGCGGCTGTTAGCACACCATCACTGTACTCCAGCAGGGCCCACACGGCTCATCTCCATAAGCTACTGTACAGCTGTAGCGGCCGTTAGCACACCATTACTGTACTCTAGCAGGGCCCACACGCCTCATCTCCATAAGCTACTGTACAGCTGTAGCGGCTGTTAGCACACCATCACTGTACTCCAGCAGGGCCCACACGCCTCATCTCCATAAGCTAAGGTACAGCTGTAGCGGCTGTTAGCACACCATCACTGTACTCCAGCAGGGTCCACACGCCTCATCTCCATAAGCTACTGTATAGCTGTAGCGGCTGTTAGCACACCATCACTTTACTCCAGCAGGGCCCATACGTCTCATCTCCGTAAGCTACTGTACAGTTGTAGCGGCTGTTAGCACACCATCACTGTACTCCAGCAGGGCCCACACGCCTCATCTCCATGAGCTACTGTACAGCTGTAGCGGCTGTTAGCACACCATCACTGTACTCCATCAGGGCCCACACGCCTCACATCCATAAGCTACTGTAAAGCTGTAGCGGCTGTTAGCACACCATCACTGTACTCCAGCAGGGCCCACACGCCTCATCTCCATGTAATATCCATGCAGATCGACCCAATTTGCACGCCGGGAATTCATCACATTCTTTGTGTGTACAAGCCACTTTTGAGTCCTGGATTGAAATAAAATCTGGCAAAGGAGCCACATGAATTTGAATTATGCTCGCATTTTTAGTTGAAAAGAATAGTAACTGCAGATAAAAGATGACAGAATTAATTTGCTTACTCTGCTCCTTGTCGGAACGGACAAGCAAATAAGACCGAGTCGGGGAGAAGAGTCGACAAAAAGATCTTCTTCTTTCCTCGGAGGGACCGCCTTGAGAACAGCTCGAAGATGGAGAAAATTAAAGCAATTGTCTTGAACTATGCTACAAAACTCAAGTCCGGTAGATTTGATGAATAGAGAGAAAATTATTACATAGGAGATCGTATATTCATTCTGTTTGGTCTTCTAAATACAATAAATTGAGCTATAAATAATTTGCAGTTTCTTATCAATTAATAGCATGAAAAATAAATTGCCAACGTAAGCGCATTTTGGGGTTTAAAACGTATAGAAATGTACCAAGTTGAACGGGACACTAAACCAGTCACCTTTGGACGGAATATGCCTTCTCTCATTTCAATAACGAAAGTTTAAAGGCAACATAGCTCATTCAAACAAATCTCAAGCAGGTTCCAGCAGTGACCAAACAGTGTTCCAACAGCGTTACAATAATCTCGCAACAGTATCACAACCTAGTCACGACCGTGTCACGATAATACCACGACAGTATCACGACAGGATCACGACAGGATCACGACAGCGTCACGTGTGTTACAACATTGTCGCATCAGTGTCATAACAGTGTCACAACAGAATCAAAACAGTATCCCGACGGTATAGCAACAGCGTTACAGCAATGTCCCAACAGTGTCACAGCAGTGTCCCACCTGTGTCTCAACAGTATCACATCAGTGTCATAACAGTATCACAAGAGAGTCAGGACAGCGTCACTACAGGGTCACGAAAGTGTCACGACAGAGTCAAAAGTGTCCCGGCAGTGACCCAACAGTGTCCCCACTGTGTCACTACAGTGTCCCCACAGTGTAATAACAGTGTTAAAATAGTATCAAAACAGCAACAAAACAGTGTAAGAACAATGTACCAACACTGACACTGTCACGGCAGCGTTACGACATTGTCCCAACAGTGTCACGACAGCATCACGACAGTGTCAATGTGACATTGTCACGACAGTGTCACAACAGGGTCACGTTAGTCGATTAAATCATGTACATAAGAAATGGTTTACATTTTCTTCGAATGCCTGAATACTATTCCAGCAATTATTCTTACGTGACCCTGCGCTGGACCAATTCCTTGAAACATTTCAGACACTCGCAAACTGTCTCTATTCCAATTACTAGCTGCCACCAGCTGTGCTATCGGTCAGCTGGCCTCAAGCACATCCTTCACAGTGCACGCTGCGTCTCTCACAGTGGCCCATGAGAATACCTCTCGATTTAGCCAGGGTACATCTCCCAACTATGTAGCCAGGGACACCTCCCAAATATGTAGCCAGGATACACCTCCTAGTAACCAGGATACACCTAACATGTAACCAGGATACACCTCCCAACTATGTAGCCAGGGACAGTACACCTCTTAACTATGTAGCTATGATACACTTCCCCCTTCGTATTCAGGATACACAAGCAATGCAGAGTTAGTTAATAAATTAGACCAACAATGGGTGCACCCGAGAATACGCTGGAGCGTCTGGCACAGCTGGTGATAGTTCTATAACATTGCTTCGTATTCAAGGTACATCAAAATAAACACGATAAAAAGCGTGCACCAACTGCCAGAGAGGGTATATAAGCTGCCGCAAATTGAAAATGTGGCTCATTTTGATGGCAAAGGCAGTAGGTGATCTTGGAATAACTTGATTGTATTGATGATAGACTCGATTGATTGTCACTACAAAATGAATATGGAATCTGCATGTTCCCGGATTGAGCCGCAACCTACCAGTAAGGTACTGATCGTCGATTTCCACGAAGCTACCAACCACTTACTTCAAATAATCTAAATTATAATCCCGATGCGCAATAAATGTCTTTATTCAAATTAAAAATGAATAAAACTACCATCCAAATAATAATAATTGTATTATGGCTGAAACCTTATATCGGTGCACCCGGCATTTATTTCATAAACGAATAAAGTTGAATAATTTATCACGAATAAAGTTGAATATCGTCAGATTGCGAATTTGGTGCTTCATTTTAAATTGAAAACAAAAGTATGTGTCACATATTTTGTTTTATTCACTAATTGATGATTGGCTACCAGCAAAATGTACGGCCGGTGAGATAAGACATAAACGAATCTGACATGTACTCATCAGAAGATGCTTTACTTTTACTCAATTTCGTAGAATACTACAGACTTAATAGCAGTTGAATACTTGCAGTTTACGTGTGCAGTTCATGTATGCAGTTAAGATGGGAAATTGTTTGAGTCATCTTCAACGACTCATGTGATTGTTCGATGTCTAGCTTTCTGCAGCTAAGGGGAGAAGCTTACAGAAATATATTCAGCTCTGGAACAAAAGTAAATGAATTTTCTAGAGTACTGAAAGGTAAAACTAATATACACTCATCTTCAGCAACTCTGGAGTGAAGTTAAGTGACACCTACCGCAGCCTACCTATACTTCAACTATGATGTGCAGATTATACCCACCTTTTACAGCATACTTTTACGATAATTCTGACGCATCTTCTTGAAGCTCATGAGCAAGGTCAAGGGAAACCTACAGCAACATACACTATATGTGAAAATTACATCGATCCCCCTTCTGCAACTCCAAGTGAAGTTCAATAGAACCTAAGGCCGTTCAGAACTGACTCACCTTCTGCAGCTCTGGCGTGAAGATCTCCTTCGGCCCCTTCTCGAGCCTATCCATGCCAGGGAAGTTGCTGAAGACAGGAGGAGAAAGACATTAGTTCAACTCTGTCTGCAAGGAGTTCAACTCTGCCTGCAAGGAGTTCAACGCTGCCTGCAAGGAGTTCAACTCTGACTGCAAGGAGTTCAACGCTGCCTGCAAGGAGTTCAACTCTGCCTGCAAGGAGTTCAACTCTGACTGCAAGGCAAATCGCTGGTCCAAAAAGTCGACATACTCAGACAATAATTCTAAGATGCTCCCAGAGGAGGGGCTCGACTGCTTAATGAACGGAAACAAAAATACGTAAGCAAAATTTTCCACGCTACAATCGACTTATGTAAGCTAATAGATTGAACTTGCAATAATCGCATCGACTGCCATTGCAAAACAGAACGCAATAGAATAACTCCCTTAATGTAACAAATTTCAATCGTGTTTTACAACTTCATACCTTATATTGCATTTCCATAAATAAATAGATTTTTATTGATATGTAAAGGTAGAAATATGTATATTCATCTAATATATGTTACACAAGCCAAGAATACAGTACTCGGCTGCAAATATCACAGTGGTTCCCACAATTCTTTTATTGATACTCTCGACGGAGCCTTAGAGAGAGACTTATTCTACAAAGGAGAAAAATATCTTCAAGCTAGAATTTGGGTTTATCTTTATGTTACTTATTCATTTGAGTCGACAAATTTCTGATACAAGTGAAAAACACTGTTTATAATTAAATCTACATAAAAAACAATATCATGTAACAAAAAACAAAAACTTTCAAAGTAAAAAAACGGAACTCAATAATTTTGCCAATTGAAGTAGTGCTCTGAGGGCACGCATGGGGAATAGTCCCCATTAAGTTTCCCTTCTAACCGCACCATCCTCCACGACAAGTGAGATGAGGCATGGCTCACTACACCATCCTCCACGACAAGTGAGATGAGGCATGGCTCACTACACCATCCTCCACAACAAGTGGGACGAGGCATGGCTCACTACACCATCCTCCACGACAAGTGAGACGAGGCATGGCTCACTACACCATCCTCCACGACAAGTGAGACGAGGCATGGCTCACTACACCATCCTCCACAACAAGTGAGACGAGGCATGGCTCACTACACCATCCTCCACGACAAGTGAGACGAGGCATGGCTCACTACACCATCCTCCACGACAAGTGAGACGAGGCATGGCTCACTACACCATCCTCCACAACAAGTGAGACGAGGCATGGCTCACTACACCATCCTCCACGACAAGTGAGACGAGGCATGGCTGGCGTACCTGAGGATCTGTTTCACAGTCATGGGCTTGCTGGAAGAGTAGCTCAGGCAGATCTTCTGTGCGCCCTGGAAAGAAGGAACAGTGATGATGTAATAGGTTTTTTCGATGAAAAATGAAGCTGAGAAGAAGAGTGAATGTAGGAGTTGCACATTTGTGGAAGTGACGAGATATACGATGAAGGGTGATCACACAAACCATAAAAAAAGTAAACATGTCTCGATACAGAAGCAAGGCCGAATTAACCAAAAGGGGGTGGCAGACGGCGAGGCGTGCAGTGGCGAAAGAAAATTCGTACATGGTTAGTCTACTACTAAGCGTGATATTTAACTTCACATAGAAGTTTCTTACGGTATTATATCTTAACAAAGCCTCTGAATGGATAATCTCAATTACTTTTCAGAAGAATTCAAATATTGAGCGGAAATGATAATTCAAAAATGTTCCTAGTCTGTAATCGTAACGAATTTTATTTCGTTCCTGTACTTCACACTTTCATCATGAACTCACACTCATACCAAAAGTACACCCTTCAGCGCTACAGGGCCCGGTTTTTTGGGTCAGGAGTTTAGTCCGAGCTAAATGTAACCAGTATATGGCACGACTGTTTTTATTAGTTTTCCCTGTCATAGTTACCCGACCCTCCCCCACCAACGTCTATCCCGTCTCTCAACGAGTCGCCAAGGGCGGAAGTGTGTCAGGGCCGCAACAGAAATCTTCCACTCACAACCAATCTCTACTCACGCCTATCAATTGCACGCTTTTTGAGTTCCTCCACACTGACGTCTCGCCTCTAAAAAGCCTGTTGCGTGCCACCATCTAACCGAAGTTCAGTTTTCCTCCAGGCCTGTACCTATTCACCTCTGCTTTCATCACCAGTTTCAGCAAACACCCATCATCCAAACTGATCACGTGTCCCAACCACTTCACAACACGAGAATCTACTCGGCCCTGCAATTTCTTCACTGATCCTATCCCTCACCGTCACTCCGGTTAAAGCTCTTCATCATTTCATCTCGAAAACATTCAACCTTCTTTTCGCTTCCGCTGCCGCCCCCTCCCCCCACGTCTAAGCCCCGTACAGCCCTAATGTCCTACACCTAATTACTCTTCAGTACACCCAACACTTTACACCCTCCTATCATTATAGTTTTCACCTCAGTTTCTACTACTCCATCCAATGTTCCCCACATCAGAGCCCAGGTACTGAAACGCTAAACTTCCCCCATCAACCCTCCACTTAGACGGACACAAATTAGGTCGCAGCGTCAACATTACTCCATTCAATTACTTCGTCTCGGAGAAAATAGATTGATGAATCAGTTAAGACCTCATATTTGATGTGAAGAAACCTTTTTGAAGTGCTTATTTGAAAGAGTCGCAGAACAGTTGCAAAGAGAATTTGTTATGTACGATCTCACATTACGTGATAGGCAGGGAGAATAATGTTCATCAACATTCCGAATCAATATAATCATGGGCTATTTTGTAAACGATATCTATTTTCTCTACGATTAACATTCATGTAACACAATGGGTGGTAAGTAGGGTACCATAAAAACATAATACAGGGTTAATACAAAAAAAAGTAAAAGACGAAATGTCCTCGTACAAACTGATCTGTCAAATAGCTTGCGCTTTCTGATGTGGGGTAGTATCTTATGGAGATACTACCCCACATCAGAGGATTCTTTGTTCACTCATAACTGCCCTCAGTAAGCAGATTTGAAGCCAATTTATTTGAACAAATTCTGGTCATTCTACAAAACTTAAATTCCCTCACAGATAAAAATAGCTTAAACAAACATTCAATGGCCATGGAACATTGAGGCCTTGCATAAAATGTTTGCAAGGCAAACAAAAGTTGCGTTGCTTCCCCAAATCACCAAGCGGGAGCGTTGTTTTCAGCCTCGTAACCACCCATCACGACCGTTCCAGGCCAGCATTCCAGGCATTCCAGGCCCGGCGTTCGGAACGCGGCTCTGATGCCACCTTCCACGGTGCCCCAAACATCAAACGCAGCCCGTTCATCGACGGACTTGATTACATTTACTGGAGCGTCGTCCAGGTGCGGGTTGGAAGCATTTCGTGATGAGCTCCTTAGATTCTTTCCGGGGACCCGGGCTCGACGCTTTGAGGAGGCGGACCCCAATAATTAGCCGCGACAAAAATAAACTCTCTTTCGTATGAGATTAATTCGAGAGGATGTAATTACACAGCCATCATCATCCCGCGAGTGACGGCTGGAATTACACAGCCGTCATTGTCCCGCGAGTGACGGCTGGAATTACAGTCGTCATCGTCCCGCGAGTGACGGTTGGAATTACACAGCCGTCATCGTCCCGCGAGTGACGGATGGGAATACACAGCCGTCATCGTCCCGCGAGTGACGGATGGAATTACACGGCCGTCATCGTCCCGCGAGTGACGGATGGGATTACACAGCCGTCATCGTCCCGCGAGTGACGGATGGAATTACACAGCCGTCATCGTCCCGCGAGTGACGACTGGAATTACTCGGCCGTCATCGTCCCGCGAGTAATAGCTGGAATTACACGGACGTCATCGTCCCGCGAGTGACGGCTGGAATTAAACAGCCGTCATCGTCCCGCGAGTGACGGCTGGTATTACACGGCCGTCATCGTCCCGCGAGTGATAGCTGGAATTACACGGTCGTCATCGTCCCGCGAGTGACAGATGGAATTACACGGCCGTCATCGTCCCGTAACTGACGGCTAGAATTACACGGCCGTCATCGTCTCAAATTACACGGCCGTCATCGTCTCACGATTGACGGCTAGAATAACACGGCCGTCATTGTCTCACGAGTGACGGCTGGAATGACACTGTCGTCATCGAACAGTGAGTGAAAGCTGGAATTATTCAACCGTCATCGACCCGTGAGTGACGGCTGGAATTGAGACGAAGATGTCGAATTTTATTTCTGGAGGATCGCCGCTCCAGCGAGTTCAGGATAGGACGGGGCTAGGTCGTAGGATAGGACGGGGCTAGGTCGTAGGATAGGACGGGGCTAGGTCGTAGGATAGGACGGGGCTAGGTCGTAGGATAGGACGAGGCTAGGTCGTAGGATAGGACGGGGCTAGGTCGTAGGATAGGACGGGGCTAGGTCGTAGGATAGGACGGGGCTAGGTCGTAGGATAGGACGGGGCTAGGTCGTAGGACAGGACGGGGCTAGGTCGTAAGATTAATATCTTCATTTCGTCACTCAAAGTAAACAGCTCCATGACATTAGAGGCCAGGAGAGGAGGCATGAACAAATGGACGTCTCTGGCAATGTGGCGTCTGCTTAGCGTTGTCTGCTTGGCATTGTCTGCTTGACGTTGTCTGCTTAACATTGTCTGCTTCGCGTTCTCTGTTTGGCGTCGACTGTTTGACGTTGTCTGCTTGGCGTTTTCTGCTTGGCGTTATCTGCTTGGCTTTGTCTGCTTGGCGTTGTCTGCTTTGCGTTCTCTGTTTGGCGTTGACTGTTTGGCGTTGTCTGCATGGCGTTGTCTGCTTGGCGTTGTCTACTTAACAATGTCTGTTTCGCGTTCCTTGTTTGGCGTTGACTGTTTGGCGTTGTCTGCTTGGCGTTGTCTGCTTAACATTGTCTGCTTCGCGTTCTTTGTTTGGCGTTGACTGTTTGGCGTTGTCTGCTTGGCGTTGTCTGCTTGGCGTTGTCTGCTCGGCGTTGACGGTTTGGTGTTGTCTTCTTGGCGTTGTCTGCTTGACGTTGTCTGCTTGGCGTTGTCTGCTTAGCGTTGTCTGCTTGGCGTTGACTGCTTGGCGTTGACTGCTTGGCGTTGACTGCTTGGCGTTGACTGCTTGGCGTTGTCTGCTTGGCGTTGTCTGCTCGGCGTTGACGGTTTGGTGTTGTCTTCTTGGCGTTGTCTGCTTGGCTGCTGTGCAAGAGGTAACGAATGAGACGGATGAGCGAGTGCGGTGCCTTTCAAGACAAGGATTAGCACCACTTCGCATTAGGCGTCGTATGCACCACAAATAATCATAGCATCACTCCTCATTAGGCGTCGTATGCACCACAAATAATCATAGCATCACTCCTCATTAGGCGTCGTATGCACCACAAATAATCATAGCATCACTCCGCAATAGGCGTCGTATGCACCACAAATAATCATAGCATCACTTCGTATTAGGCGTCGTATGCACCACAAATAATCATAGCATCACTCCGCATTAGGCGTCGTATGCACCACAAATAATCATAGCATCACTTCCTATTAGGCGTCGTATGCACCACAAATAATCATAGCATCACTCCGCATTAGGCGTCGTATGCACCACAAATAATCATAGCACCACTCCGCATTAGGCGTCGTATGCAACACAAATAATCACCAGAAATTCGGTGGGAATACTATTGTACTGCCAATAAAATCCTCCCACAGTACCGCATAGTCGATTACTTGTAGAAAATGTAGAAAATGGCGCCTCCCTTTCAAAAAGAGGAGCCTCATAATACTCGGAAATTACAACTTCAAGTTTGGGTGCCGTTGGCAATGCCCTCTCCTCCGTTAAGTCGTACACAGCGAACAAGAGGCCACAAAACAGCTCGAGCAAGAGACGAGCTGACCAGAAAGAAATGGAGATATGCGGGCCTTGATTCTCATTCATCTTGCTACTTTGCGGCGCTGCCTCGCTATCTCCATCTGATAATGGCCATCCAGTAGACCAGCTGGCGGGCTAGACGTGGTCTAAACCACCAGGCGACACCCGGCGCCAAACAAGGGCTGGCGGAGGAGCACCGCAGCTCGTGGATTGATTTTTGTGACTTTTAAATGAACAAAAGCGGTAAACAGAAGCAACATTCTGTACTAAGTTTGACAGCGACTGTGGTCTGATATCGTAATCACTAGTTATATCAGACCAGTTATAGAAATTAATGGTACTTTGAACCTAAATGTAGTTTTTTTCCTACGAAAGATTTACTTGGACAACATTTGAGCGGTAACAATGTGATGGACAGTCGTTAGCAAATGTTCACAGTCATTGATGTATAAAGAAAAGCAGTTGCAGTCGGAAGTTTGCCTATTCCATCGTCATTTTAAAAATGCGGTTTGGTATTACGGATACCGAATACTGTAAGGGAAGGATTGCTTGTTGAAACCAAATGAAAATACGCCAAAATACGCCTGTGATGAATGCTTCACTTTTTTATATCGACTTTGAAAGAGATCTAACGAGTCGATGATCCCGAACATTTGGGAACTGAACAGCATTCAGCGCATAACTTTGACTTATGAATAACAAAGAATTGATTCCCTTTGAACTCTTCCTACGGACTATTTGGCAAATATTTCAAGGGAAATGCATTCACAAAAAGGAATCATTTTTTGTATAGAAATTATTTATACACCGTACTAACTCTATCAAGTATGTCTGAAATATAGAACTGATAATTTATACCTCAACACTCTTTAGAATTAAAAGGTCGGCGAACTTTTGCTGGGAGCTGTCCCGATTTATACACTTTTATTTCGTGTTTCACATTCGTTCGTCGGTTCAGCAAACGTACATATACACATTCAAACAGAACAATTGACAATATAGACAACAAAGAGGAGTTACCGTACTTGTTTTTCTAATAATATTACTGCAGTGCAAATGCTCGTACGACAGCTGCTGCCGAAATGTACTACATCAGCTCACTCAATTGTTGTGCCTCGTCTGATCATCAACTCAAGATATTGAAATGTGCAATTCCACACAAGAGTTGTTACGACGAACTGCCATTCAATTTGCAATGGGGGAATATCTTGATCTATCACAACAATGGGGACGACAAGATTCCACTCATATGTTCATGACCATTTTATACTTCACATTGGTATAAGTATTTGCAATAGATTATTATCCTCAACTTATGTGGATACAGTATTTTCAAATTTGTATTTCCCCTATAAAACCTAATCCGGAACTAAGACAATGACATTTTACGGTGTGATTAGTGTTCATTCACTGTATAATTTTGTAAATTATGTTTTCCAGCAAATATCCTTCACAAAAGCAGAATGAATAGTCAACCACAGTTGATCTAAAGCAGTTCAGAGAAACTAGGAACGTCTTTTACACTCGCAACTTCCAAGCATAAATTCTAATGCTGTGAATGGCAAAATAGCAAAATAATTGTCAGCATTAAATCCAAAATACAAGAAACAAAATTCAACACATTTTGAGCATATAAATCTTTCAAACGATCCAAAACAAACACAAGATAGCCCTCTTTGCTTCGTCCATCGTGAATGCTTGCTGTATACACAGAGACATCCTTGTGGTGGGCACATAGTTGCAGTTGGCTGAGAAGCACAATTACACAGCTCCCCTACTCTATCGAAAATAATTATAACTTTGCTAATTGTCAGCTATTAGAGTAAATTGCAGAGCATCGTCAGGCACGGAGCAGTATGCATCGAAGAGCAGACTATGACAGAGCATCGTCATGCACGGAGCAGTATGCATCGAAGAGCAGACTATGACAGAGCATCGTCATGCACGGAGCAGTATGCATCGAAGAGCAGACTATGACAGAGCATCGTCATGCACGGAGCAGTATGCATCGAAGAGCAGACTATGACAGAGCATCGTCATGCACGGAGCAGTATGCATCGAAGAGCAGACTATGACAGAGCATCGTCATGCACGGAGCAGTATGCATCGAAGAGCAGACTATGACAGAGCATCGTCATGCACGGAGCAGTATGCATCGAAGAGCAGACTATGACAGAGCATCGTCATGCACGGAGCAGTATGCATCGAAGAGCAGACTATGACGTCCTTTGCTGGTAAAACTTCTCTAGCAATTGTTGAAGTAATGAAGCAGAGTGAGTTAACTGCATGACAGGAGTCTACGGGAGATCCGCATAAAACAGTCAAGTGAGTCGTCTCCCTTTGCTTCTCAGTTCTGGAACCAGAGATCTGTTGTCGTTAAGAGTACCGGATGAACTAGGTGTACTGCAGCGCGTAAGGCGTTTATGGACTGGCTGAATACTGCAATAGGCTGAACCCTGCAACAGGCTGAGCCCTGCAGCAGACTGGGCCCTGCAGCAGGCTGAGCCCTGCAGCAAACTGGGCACTGCAGCAGGCTGCTCAAGCACTGCAGTAGGCTGCTTAAACACTGTGATAGGGTGCTTATGCACTGCAGTAGGCTGCTCAAGCACTGCAGCAGGCTGCTTAAGCACTGCAGCAGGCTGCTTAGCACTGCAGCAGGCTGCTTAGCACCGCAGCAGGCTGCTTAGCGCTTCAGCAGGTTGGGCACTATTGCAATCACACTGAGACTTCTGCAGGCTGAGCACTGCAGCAAGATGAGTGCTGCATTAGGCTTAACGCTGTAGCAGATTCAGCACTGCAAGAGGTTGAACGCTGAAGTAGCAGGGCGCCATGCAGCAGATTCAGCACTGTAGCAAAGTGAGCACTGCAGTAGATTCAGCACTGATGCCGGCTGAGCATTGTAGCAGGCTGAGCATTGCAGCAGGCTGAGCATTGCAGCAGGCTGAGCATTGCAGCAGGCTGAGCATTGCAGCAGGCTGAGCATTGTAGCAGGCTGAGCATTGCAGCAGGCTGAGCATTGTAGCAGGCTGAGCATTGCAGCAGGCTGAGCATTGCAGCAGGCCGAACATTACAGCAGGCTGAACATTGCAGCAAGCTGAGCATTGCAGTAGGCTGACCATTGCAGCAAGCTGAGCATTGCAGCAGGTGGAGCATTGCAGCAGGTGGAGCATTGCAGCAGGCTGACCATTGCAGCAAGCTGAACATTGCAGTAGGCTGAGCATTGCAGCAAGCTGAGCATTGCAGCAGGCTGAGCATTGCAGCAGGCTGAACATTGCAGGAGGCTGAGCATTGCAGCAGGCCAAACATTACAGCAGGCTGAACATTGCAGCAAGCTGAGCATTGCAACAGGCTGAACATTGCAGCAGGCAGAACATTGCAGTAGGCTGACCATTGCAGCAGGCTGAGCATTGCAGCAGGCTGAGCATTGCAGCAGGCTGAGCATTGCAGCAGGCTGACCATTGCAGCAGGCTGACCATTGCAGTAGGCTGAACATTGCAGGAGGCTGAGCATTGCAGCAGGCCGAACATTACAGCAGGCTGAACATTGCAGCAAGCTGAGCATTGCAGTAGGCTGACCATTGCAGCAGGCCGAGCATTGCAGCAAGCTGAGCATTGCAGTAGGCTGACCATTGCAGCAGGCTGAGCATTGCAGCAGGCTGAGCATTGCAGCAGGCTGAGCATTGCAGCAGGCTGAACATTGCAGCATGCTGAGCATTGCAGCAGGCTGACCATTGCAGCAGGCTGAGCATTGCAGCAGGCTGAGCATTGCAGCAGGCTGACCATTGCAGCAGGCTGACCATTGCAGCAGGCTGAACATTGCAGCAGGCTGAGCATTGCAGCAGGCTGAGCATTGCAGCATGCTGAGCATTGCAGCATGCTGAGCATTGCAGCATGCTGAGCATTGCAGCAGGCTGAGCATTGCAGCATGCTGAGCATTGCAGCAATTTCTTTTGCCCCAAGTTCATGACTGTCTTCCTATCGTCCGCCTAGCAGGGAGCGTCAATGAACGCTATAGCGTAGACACCAATGCAGCAACACTACGAGCACACGAAGAACAAATTGTAATCGGTTTATTCCTCATGTCGGAACAAAGAATGAACTCGATTTGTAATTCAGAGCTTTCATTTTCAATTACACTCACAGTGATAAAAAACGTGTATTTCTTCTACTCAGGCAGCAACACGCAATGTATGAACCCAGTCTTCTGTAGCGTTCAACCTGCTACAACACTGCATATGTTTCAGGGCACAGTCTGCTAATGGAAGCTACTATACGAAATAACTGTACTACTCGGTGGGTCTCATCAGTGGAATAGGTACGTCGCTCTGATAGTTTTTTACAACTTTAATTTCTGTCCAGATATACACATATACATACCAACATATATAGAGACACATGTTAATATTATCACAACAAGAATGCTGAAATTAAAACTACATGGAGCGACGTATTTTTTTCACTGATAGTAGTTTGACCATCATGCTATTTATTTGCAGGGAATAGTCTCCGATTTAGCGGGATTGTGTCTGCTGCAATAAAATATAAATAACTGTTATTGGGTTGGTAGTCATACAGATACTGATGCAGACACTAGGTCGAATCCCCCCAGAAATGGAAGTGGCCGACGGCAAGGCGCACCTCACACCCATCCCATACACTCGCACGCAAACTAACTTGACACTTTGGCGGATAAAGGGTCCGACCAAGAGACCCCGCAACGCACTTCGGGTGAGGCGTGATGTCCGAGATCAGTGTCAGCTGCAAACCCAACAGTTAAACTGGTGTACCTCTGCTGTGTCAGAGTAACCGGCACCCCCTTCCCCTTACAACCATCCCGCTTCACAATGAGACTCCAAGGGCGGGAAAGTACATCAGGGCAGCGTCAAAACTCATCCATTAACAACCATTCTCCACACACGCAGTTGCGTTGCACGCCTTCTACACACTTATTTCTCTCCTCCATAACGCCTGCTTCACGACATGCATGCAACCAAACCTTTATACCTACGTCCACTCCCCTCCGCTTCCATAACAATTTCCACCAATCTCCCATCATCCATTCTCACTATGTGACTGAACCGTCTCAGACCACGTGAATCTACTCTGTCCTCGAACTTTCTCACCATCCCTCTTCTAAGTCGAACCACGTCGTTGACGGTCGATAACCGAACAACATATCAGACGACGAGGAGTGGAATATATTGTCGATGGAGTGTATGTAAATGGGTTAACAATGCAAGTTCAAGGAGATCGATTAAATATGAAGCTATGCTCCGAAATCAATTTAACTGATGAAAGGTCGCAGTCACTCAAATTGTATTGGCAAGCATGAGAGGTTTGGGCAACAGCATGGTTAACACCATCATTCTAAGGACTGCAATGCACGCTCATACTTCTGCTTTGCATTCAAATCATAAGGAGAAAAACTGATCACTTTCAGAAACAAATTTAGATTTTGTGAATGAGTTTATTTTGTCTTGACATATTGAGCAATGAAGAATAAGATGTCTTCTAACAATATCCATTGAACTCATAAGTTAATGTTAGTAGATTCAAGTAGCAAATGATGCCTTCAGAACAGCTCATATAGTCTGTGTATTGAGATATTTAAGCAATTTTAGCCCTGCATGTGTCACGTTGATCACAGAGAGTAAGAAAATGTAAGAGGATATTTCAAGTTTATAAGGACTACAGTTTAGCAAGTAACATGTTTAGGACTTAGCAAGGAATAATGATCAGAATATTAGGTTACGTGTCATAATGAAGAAATAAAGCTGGACGAAGATTGGGCTCGAGCATGCCAGAGTCAAGCGAAGACAACCTTTTGAGCACGTGTGTTTAAGGCTGAAAGTCCTTTAGACTGAAGCAAACTTGAAAGGCGAAGGAGAACAAGTATACGGTATTCAGAACGCCTTTGTAGTTGATGTTGTCTAGAAAGAACACTTTGTCGCAATCTGAAGTGACACAACAAAAAGGAACTTATGCATAGAGTAGGACAGGGAGTATAACATACCACTAATAACTACTAAAGTGAAGCTAAGGAGCTTTCACATCCTCAATGGGACCTAACGAAGTCGCCAGAGCGCCAGGGGAATAAGTATGCAAAATACATCATGAGAGAATTTTCGAACGGTAATTTCTTTCGCGAGAGATTTCGAGCTTTTCCTTTTTTTTTAGTGTAAGTGTTCTAGTTTTCCCAATTATTGTCATTTGGGAATTTTCAAAAAAGTACACTTTAAAAAATGGTTAATGGTTGATTTTTGGTTAAGAAAAAAAAAACTTTCATGAATCATTTGAACTTGATAAGGATTGTCATCAAACAGAATACAATTTATAGTAATTCTGCCAATTTTATTAGCATAAAATTTGACCTTGTGTATTAAGTCGATTGTTCAACATAACTGCGCATTATTCAACTCCAGCGAATTTTCGTCCGATACTGAAAATTTATTTTTAAATACATATTGAGAGAGCCGTGTAGAGAAAGCCGTATAGAGAGAGCCGTATAGAGAGAGCCGTATAGAGAGAGCCGTATAGAGAGAGCCGTATGGTCGTGATGACGTATACCAACAATGCATATGAAAGAGAAACCTAAAACAATACAAATTACCGCAAGTAACTCTCTCACTCAATGACACTGATACAACAAACATACGAGCCGAACAAATGAACAAAGTCATTTGAGAGTTCGCAGACGACCCCGTGCCTCGAGATTCAGCAAGTTATATAAGCCGTTTCAACTGAACAACGTCAACAACGTAACAACATCAACAACAGCAGGTGCGAGCCCGTTCAATTAGTTCAAAGAACAGGACCCAGTTGCTGGTCATGGTCTCTAAACTCTTCATTTGTCAGAGTAGAGGCTCAGCTAAAATGATTTAGCTTTGGCTTCGTTCGTTTGTTCGCATATCTCCGCCCTCTACCCTCACATGACCCCACCCGTCCCCTCCCTGGCCCTCATTGGTCATAGACGCGTACGATGAGAGTCTGGTTAAAGCTTCATGGTAGATGCTTAGGATAAGTTGGCTGAAAACAGCTAGGTACAGAGAGGGGGGGGGAGCATGCAGGGGGCTTTTAGACTGGATGACTGGATGGATGACAACTGGATGTCTGGGACAAGAGGACAACTGGATGTCTGGGACAAGAGGCCAACTGGATGTCTGGGACAAGAGGACAACTGGATGTCTGGGACAAGAGGACAACTGGATGTCTGAGACAAGAGGACAACTGGATGTCTGAGACAAGAGGACAACTGGATGTCTAGGATAAGAGGACAACTGGATGTCTGGGATAAGAGGACAACTGGATGTCTGGGACAAGAGGACAACTGGATGTCTGGGACAAGAGGACAACTGGATGTCTAGGATAAGAGGACAACTGGATGTCTGGGACAAGAGGACAACTGGATGTCTGGGACAAGAGGACAACTGGATGTCTGAGACAAGAGGACAACTGGATGTCTGAGACAAGAGGACAACTGGATGTCTGGGACAAGAGGACAACTGGATGTCTGGGACAAGAGGACAACTGGATGTCTGGGACAAGAGGACAACTGGATGTCTGGGACAAGAGGACAACTGGATGTCTGAGACAAGAGGGCAACTGGATGTCTGAGACAAGAGGACAACTGGATGTCTAGGATAAGAGGACAACTGGATGTCTGGGATAAGAGGACAACTGGATGTCTGGGACAAGAG
>SDVV010003997.1:0-20677 GCA_016164225.1 Gammarus roeselii
TATATATTCACTTTGCTTGTTACAAGTCCAGTAACATCGATTAATTTCAAGTAATGTTAGGAGATCGCTCGTTAGTAGACTGTCGAGTTCAAAACGTTTATGTATGCTTACCGCATATGTCAGTGATTTTTACGGGTGTTAAAGCGTTAGCAAGTTTTATGTATGGCTTTACTGTTAGAATAAGATTTTCTGTTGTAATGTTGGATGTGTTGCCTCTACCATTTCTGTCTATTATAACGAATATTAAATAAATCCACTCTAACATATTCACAACAGATCTGTTATGTAAGATCCGCAGTCAACAAGATCTAGGAAATAAATCATGCCTAAGGTACATAATTAACAAAAAATCTATCAATGTACGACAACATAGATCATTTATCAAATACCATACACTGCCAAATACAATATTACCTAGGCAACCTAACCCATTCTAACCAAAAGTCATGTATTTTATTCAAGTTTGATGATTATGTATGATATTGATATGTATGAAACTCTCCACTTGGGCTGTATATTTAACACATCGGAAGCAGTTTGAATACATTTCTCCAATTTGATCCAGCAAATATCCTTTTGCAGATGTTTAGATTCCAGAATTTTATAGATATCTCTGGATAAGATTCAGCAGGTAGGATTCAAGAGAACTAATGCAATTCAATTTGTTACACTTTTTTAATGTGGAACAGTTTCACGCGATATTAGGTTCAAATTTCTAGTCATCCTAACCAACTTAACCTATAATTATATATTTTAATTCAAGTTTGATGGTTATGTATGATATTTAGTCATTATTTTTGCGATATACATGTCAAATCCCCTCTACACGGCTTTATTTACGTTTTTTTTAATGTCACACACCAGGTACACACATACACGCTTTGTACACATATTCAGGTCCGGTCACGGTATAAATACGGCGTATTCAAGGGTCAATACCGTCGGAATGTAAACACATACACACATTTGTTTGCATATACAGGGTCGGTTAACATCTGTAGCATTTTACCTCTGATCTATGACTTTTTCCATTAGAACAAAGTCCCTTGTTTTTGTAACAAGATATTTAATGTTGACCAGTTTCCCGTCATGTTAGGTGAAAAGAACTAATCATCTTAACCTAGCCTAACCTTTACCTTTTATAACCAAGAATTATGTATTATCGATCGATTTTTTGTCCATACAAATGATAATTTTTTATCGATTCATGATATATTCATATCCAGCCTCTCAACTTGGCTCTACATTTTGTTCTATCATTTGTGGTTTTGATATACACTTTCAATTTTGATCTAGCAAATTTCATGCATTTTCATATGCAAATTGCATCGTTTGTTTTGGTTGTTATTCCTTTTTTCATATGATTCTTGACTTTTACATGTTATTCACCCCTATCAAATCCTAACCTAACCTTATGTACGGTATTCCGTCATTGTTATATACATATGAAGCCCTCCAAACGACTCTAAATATCACTTTAACATATTTGTAATTTTTTTCGCTCAACCCATATTAGTTAGCATAGAGGACCCATTTGCAAACTTGGATGGTTTGAATGTTACAGGTAGTTCATATTATTTTCAATTTTACACAATTCTACATTACTTTAACATGTTATTCACACCCATTATAACCTAACCTAACCTTATGTATGGTATTCAGTCATTGAAATATACATATGAACCCCTCCAGACGACTCTAAATATCACTTTAACATACATGTTATTTACTTCGTTGTCACTCTCGACCCATATTAGTTATCAGAGAGGCCCCATTCTCGAACTTGGATAGATTGATTGCTACAAGTATTTCAAATTTGCATCCATTTTCATACAAACGGACACATGGTCTCACACTATGTGTTCTTATTTACTTCAATACCTCTACTTGGCTCTACAAACTTTGACGACTTGCATCTCTGATTTGCCTTTTATTTTCTATAGTTTTCATATTCCTAACGATGACTTCATTTCAAGATCATTTACCTCGAGACAGGCCTATGGCATCATTTCACGCCATGAAACATATTCTTGTACTGATTTCGACAATTCGATGTTACCTCCAACTGGCACGATGTTTGCAGTTCTTTGCTTAACCTTTGAGTTTAGGATGATATAATAATTTCATTGAGGATTTACATAGTTTTATTAGTATTTATTGGCATTATTTACAGACCTTATTGGCATCATCAATGACATCTACCTGTTTTTTTTATTTGAAACGGCATGGCTTGTACATCCAACCATACCTATCATCCCCATATTTCAATTTCCTCTCAAAATCTTTCATATACTCTATCATAGCTTTGATGCAAATACCGAAAGCTGTTCCGTTCCCGTGAGTCCACAAATGTACTGCTTCGTCTTCTTGAAGCTTAACTATTCGAAATTTCTCCAATTCAAAGTCATTCTGATCTTCATCATTGATAAATTTTGCATACGATTCAGATTTTCTTTTGTTGATAGGTATAATTTGTTTTCCACTATATCAGCTTTATTACAGTCATGATGATTTTTCCACTTGGATCATATCAATTTCGAGATTTGTTTTCATAGTTCCCCTAATCTTTGTAACGACGCGTTACATACTGTTGCGTTACATACTGATGTCGACGCGTTAAATCGTCTTTCGTGGACTGGTAGGGGTAGGATGGTCTTTCATGCGCTTTTAGGGGTAGGACGTGAACAGAGTCGCTCCTCTGTTTTTGTTTATTATTTCTTAGACTTTGTACAGTTAAGTGGTTGAAAATAACATATACTGATCAATAAACTGTAACAGAAAAATCGAGTACGAAATAATCATAATAAATTCTAATTATATTCAGTTTAAAAGCTATATTCTGATTCTTAGAGGCCTCGCAACTCCAACTCTTGGAGACAATAAGAAGGGTTCAACTTGGGTATTGCAGTGACGTTGTGGAGGTAGGTGTTCAAAGTGTTCTACGAAGTCAATGATATGCTACTTTATTACTACCGCACAGCGTTCATAGTGCGTATCCATATACCAGATTTGTTTCTTCTTTAAGAAAACATGAACTTGTCAAGATGGTATGTTTTTCGTTCAACGTGAACGCGGCTTCTTCAAGCATCGGCTGTTGAGGGTAACCTAGCCTGCCCTGCCTTCCTCCCTCTCTCTCCTTCCTTCCTCCCTCGGCTTGTATCATTTAACCCAAACACCATCATTCTTGCCTCTACGTCTCCACCCCCTTCCTCCGACTCAAGCCCTTTAAAACACTACACTGAGCTCAATCGAAGTGCCGTTTTCTCACAGGGAATAAATAAATGAACTGTAATTAACGGCAAATCAGAATAAATAGAACATACGTTGTGAAGTTAAAAATAAATCAGTGAACGTGAGCAATACTTGGAACAACAAGGAGTCTTCATTAGACTAACAGCGGTGAAACTGTGTTTCATGAGCAGCTGAACTTTTCATTAGTGCAGTGATGTGTCTTGGACGAAGAATTTGTTAATCTCAAGGCAATTTTACGTGCGTTTGCAATCGCACCCGTGCCTAATTTGTCTAGCCGTGCTACCTCAGGCCTACTACCATGCTTGGACGAGAGTTGTCCTTCACCCTCTCACCTCCCCGCACCCACCCTCGGCCATAAATAGTTAGACCCTTCATCTCTTTCTAGACCGAATGCCTGCCTAAGAAGATGTTTACACCAACCGCCCCACTACGCACCAGAAAAGATAGTTGAAACTCGGTGACCGCCGCAAAGTAGAAGCTCATTTGCCCTATTTCATGTGTAAAATTGGAAAAAAAATATTGTTTTGTCTCTAAATATCAGCTTATTTAACTATTATTACATGTTTCCAATTTATTTTCTGGTCAAAACGGTGTCACCCGTTACCAATTCATTTCGTACTATCATTATACTTAAAAATTAATTATCTCTTTTTCGAAAAACACTGATGTGACTTTGGATAGAAAGATATGCATATTATGACTTAGTGCATGGGCAGTCAGTGAATTCGCCCAACACCTATTTCATGTGTTACCCGTCATGACCCCTCTCTCACGGCTGGTGCCACATCACCCAAACGCAATCATTCCTGCCTCTCCGTCCCCATCCCCCCCTCCTCCTGGTGCAGCCCCATTAAACCTCAAAACTGAGCTCCATTGAAGTAATGTGTTTCCACATGGAATAAATGTCATTACTCCAATTCCATTAGAATCAAAAAGTAAAAACAGGTTATACAAAATTATTTGTCCATGTGACTTTTGCGTCAATCATAATCAATTGGAAACTTTTGAGACTTAAAAACTAGGAGCAACTGTATAAGCTATTCACTCTCTAAGGGTGCCCTCATGCCTCTCCCCCCTCCCCCGTGCCCCTACAACCGTTGCCTGAGCCGATCGTCCCCTACACCTCTGCACCCCGCCACGCCTGTTAGTGGGTGGCGATAACGGACCCTCTTCACTCGCCGGAGAGACCATCTACGCACCCCGCCTGCCTGTTAGAGAGAGACCATCTCCGCACATTTTTATAGGCCCCATTGCTTGTTAATTTTGCTGTTATTTTTCAAACCGTCGACTCTAATTTCACGGACATTGATGGTTCGATAAACCGATACCGTGCCCCACAGTTCCTCGGTTCACTTTCAAATTTACAGTACACAGTAGGATCACGCCGGGACGTGGTATTCATTTCTGCCTCATTTCTGTATCTAGACTGTGCCTGTATTATCTGTTTGTTTATCTTATATTATATTGCATGTATGTAGCAGTGCTATAGGGTGTAAATGGTTTACTGTTTTATATGCGTTAGGATTCTTACCGTCTCGTTGAATACATTGTGTTCTGCGAAGACAAAGTTCAGAGTTCAAGTTTGGCTACCAACCAGTCCCACGTTTTTTGTTCATAGCTCTGGTATTTTGAGTGTTTAATTTTTACTAGTTCAATGTATCATAACTTTTGAAATTAGGATTCATTCCGGTTACTCCAGTAAATTGCACCGCAGTATAAGCCTATCGACCTTATGGACTACAAATCCACCATCAGGCACCTCATATACTAAAAGAGATTATTATATAATTTCTGCCTATGTCTTATTAACCTGCGCAGATGAGTGGCTCTGAGCAACCTATGGTAAGGAAAACAGCAACTCTAAATTTCCAGTTAAGATACCTGCGTTTGAGAGTAATTTCTTCAAATTTTTTAAGTTTACGCTGAGCCAAATCTCTTTTTAGCCAGTCAATATTTTATAAAATTCACAGTGAAATTATTATTCCCTCTTGTCTGAATTATTTCTCAATATTAACAAAGTTTTGGATAATTAACACTAAATGATATAACCTAAAACTTATTTCATTAGTGCGATTTCCTTCTAACAACATAATATCATGTACTCGCATCTTCTGATCAAGTTTCTATCAAACAGCTTTGTATAGGCTTAGTCAGAATTTATTAAAATGACTAGCCCACTATTATGTCCCTATTTCTTTCTAAATGTGTTGTTTTTTTATAACGAAGACCTTGCTAAGTTGACATGCAATTAAAAACAAGTTGGAATAAGGCGGTAAAATAGTTTGAGCAAAGATTTAAATGTGTTTGAACGATTTCAGGCGTAGCCATCTACGTTCCTCTGACATTTTTTTTTTCATGTATCATCACCTGCGATAAATGAGCACCTTCTCGCACATGCAATCTTGTTGCTGTAACCACTACAAAAAGAACAGCCCGAGGTTTTCCGAAATTCGGCTGATTCTTCGTATCATGAAGATGCTAATGACTAACCCTGTACTCGTCAACTTTTCACTAACAGAAATTATGTCAGTGTGAATATTTGAATTAGATGTCTCGACCTTTGCTGCCGACCGTACCTTTTAGCATTGATAAGCCAAAACCTGCCAAAATTCTTTCTGGATTTGTTGTTCATATGACAAAGAATTTGTCAGAATTGTCTTGGTAGAGAGGTTCTCAAAATTTTGTTTATTTTACAATAAATGGTCAGAATCGTTTCTGTGAGTAGTTTTTTTTTTGTTTGTCTCAATTTCTAGTTCATTATTTGTCCCTCTTTCTGTGTGAATTTGTCATTCGTTTAATTGAAAATTGTGTTTATGTTTTCTTTACTACCTCATATGAGCTCTTTGTAACATTTTCTTGAGCAAGAGCATATCGTTTCTTCCTAGGTCGCATTAACTAGCACACATAACTGGCTTGTGTAAATCTATGATAGACACGTCTGAGTAAATTATTTTTTGAGCTTTTTAGCCTTCATTTCGTGTTCTGCTCACGATTATTTTGCGTTAAATTTTCATAGATATAAGATAATTTACTTCTTTCAATTTTTTCCCGAAAACCGTCAGAACCAAGGTAGTCCATCTCTTTTCCCGTTACTTCAAGATTATTTGTGAAAATTATCTACATTTCAGCAGCCGTTTTAGGGCATACCTTATCTGAAACATCGGAGTTGTGTGCGGCTTCGACAAATGTAAACACAAGTGCGCGCCTCTCACCATCCCATGGTCATGAGTAGCTGATGCTGCTCTCTACTCCGCTCTCTTTTCCACTGCCTCTCCTCCCGTGTTAAGTTTAGGGCTCTTTCCGGTTCCTCAAGTAAATTGCACCGCAGTAAAAGCCTGTCGACCTAATGGACTGCAAATTCACCATCAGGTACTTCATACACTAACAGAGATTATTATATCGTTTCTGCCTATGTCTCATCAACCTGCGCAAATGGAAGGCTCTGGGGAACATATGGTAACTTGAACGACAACTCAAAAATTTCTTATTAAGATAAAAGATTATGAGAGTATTTCTCTCCAAATTTTCAATTTTACGCTATGACAAATCTCTTTTTGGCCAGTCAACATTTATTATAATTTTTAGCAAAAATATTAGTCCCGCTTGTCTGAAATATTTCTATATATTAACAAAGTTTTGGATAATTTAAACAAATTGTTATAACCAAAAACATAATTCCTTGGTGCGATTTATTTCTACCAATAGAATAATATCTTGTACCTGCATCTTCCGATTAAATTTATATCAAACATCTTTGCAAAGGCTTAGTCTGCATTTGGTAAAATTCCTAGCTAATTATTTGTCACTCTTATTTTGAATTTATTGGTTTTCGTATTACAAAGAGTTTAGAATAAGAAAATAAAAGTAATAAATGCATGTAGGAATAGAGCGGTAAAATAGATTGGACAAAGATTTGAAATGCTTTTGAACGATTGAACAAAGATTTGAATGTGTTTGAACGATAGGTAATAACCAACACAATCCTGCACAATATAAGGTCACGGGTCCTCCTCTCAACGCAGAGCCGTAACGTGATAAGCTAATAAGACGCTCTCTAAGCCCCTCCAACAACAAACCCTCAAAGTAGTCCACTTCACTGAGATTTAACCTTGAATTAAAGACATGTCGCCCCACAGCCACGTTGCCAACAGAAGCAAATCTTGCTGCATGTGCTATAGTGGAACATGCGTGAAATGCGCATGTGCCAAGAACAACAGCGACGGCATATCATGCAGAGCAAGAAATGCACCAAAACCAGCAAGCCAATAAACATAGAGCTGCCGCATTGCCCACACACTCCAGTGGCCAGCGCATGTGCCCCAAAACGCGATAAGGAGATGCCTACCCTCTCCCACAGGGTTGCTCTTTCGGTGACAGATACTCACCCAACGTTGCTGAACTCTCCGTCTCCCACCCTTGTACCTCCAAAACTGAGTCCATAACTCCAATTTATTCCTCCGATGCAGAGTCTTTAATCGTCACCTCAACAGAAAAATCCGCAACAGCAAAGCCGGCTCACTGTGAAGCATCAGGCACCAGCACCGGATCAACAGAAATACCAAGACCCTGAAAACATTACTCATTGGTGATATCCTCATGAAAATATGTGCTAACGTCCAACCTTCAGATAGATGCACTTTTGAAAATCTAAATATTAACGGCTTTGGTGCTCTGTCTAAAATTATTGAAAGCGCAAATCCATTGTGAAATTACATTATTGTGCTCACGGACTACGTCGAAAATGAAGTAGTAGTCAAAATAACCTCAGCAATTTTAACGAAAAACTAAAATGCTAAGATGCACATGGCAGAACCCCACAATCTGAAAACATTGGAACAAAGGCACCGTTTTATGAGTATTGCCACTCTTTGAGGCTCAAAGTTATCCCAACAGGCAAACTAAGAGACGAATTCACTAGTGCCCCCGACGAACGATTGTTTCGTTCAGAGAATGCTAGTCTAAACAATAGTGGAATTGTCAAATTTGTTCAACACGATAGCACGTTACGTTCCTCAGAGGATTGAGGTATTGCCATCCATTTACTATAACAATGTCAGAAGCAAACAATCATTACTCTGGTCTCCTCCCTTCCTCTACTTCCCTCCATCATATGACCATCATCTCGTATTATCATCCCATCACACGTCAGCAAAGGACATCTACTCGCAGACAACTCACATCCTAGCACCTTCTTGTCAACCACAGACTAAAATTGAAACTAAAAATCACCAATCAGTGACTCTTTATCCAACACAATTAGCTCTCATGCAACGTCGTTTCAACACGGTCGCAGAAATAGCGTCCCCTCAGCGCCTCGTCATTTATTCTATAACCCTCCTCCTCCACTCTACACTACTCACACAAAATCGTCTAACTATGCTTGCAGCACAACCCCAATCCTTCTCTTTCGCTACCATTCCCTTACCTCAGCCCAAATTCCGACTCTACCTATAACGCTAATCCCTTCCATATATTACCCTCCTCCACCCATTCTTTCCTCGAGCTCCCCCTTTCGTTACCTTTCCCTACCTTCAACCCAAACTCCAACATTACCTATCCCGTCAACTCCTCCCATATATTACCCCCTCCACCCATTCTTTCTTCTAGCTCCCACCTTCACTGCCATTCTCTAACCTCAGCCCAAACTCCAACTCTACCTATCCCGCTAATCCCTCCCATATGTTACCTCCTCCACCCATTCCTTCCTCTAGCACAGTTCAGCTATCCTCAGCCATGCCTCTCTTCAATCACCGATGTGATTTTTTTTCCCTTGGTTTTGTTCGGTCTCCCCTGCTCCAACCTACCCTCAACAACAAAGAACAGAACCGAATGCAAGGATATTCCAAACATACAAACAATACCACTCGAGAATTAGCAACCAGATTCTGAGAAAACGTCAGTTAGAGTGTTTCTGACGAGCATATTAAAAATATAAATGAGGGTGGTGTTGCTGACACAAGAAACAATAAAACGGATGAAAAAATGCCAATGCATATGACGGGAAACTTGCAACAATTCCCCAGGATCACCAACATCGACACCATTCTCAATGATTAAAGATTGAAAAGATAATCAACACTAGCAGACGGAAAGGATCCTTAGTAAAACAAAGAGGACTTAACGATGAAAACCTCTTAGAGCTGATAAAAAAGAAAGCAATGGAGAAATCCTTCAATTAATTAGAAGATTACAAAGCATTCACTGAGTATAAAAAAAATGAAAGGTTCCTCTCCGAGATAAAAAAGTATTTCGAAAACAAAGAGTGCAATTGCAGTTTTGGTGATCTAGTCCCCACAATTCTCAGCAACGCACTCAAAATACAAATCCCAATCTTAGATTAAACAAACCCGGACATCGTAACGGAAACTGTAATAATCCGACCAACCTTACGAGTGTTGAAGCTGCTCAATACTCAATATTTGTTGCTAAGAAAGTGGAGCACTAGTGTAATCTTGCACCCACCCACCCTCTGAAGCCTCATTTCGATCAACAAAATATTGAAGCGAAGCGAAACAAACATGTGGAAACAAATGTGCAGTGTTCCAATATGTATTCTCCTCTGCAATACGACAATGATACATCCATATTCGATGAAGAAATGCCTCTGCAATCATCCCAAAGTGACACCAACTGTCCTGTAAGTAAAAACAAACTACTAGAGGCACAAATTGTTCAAGCTGGGAGCAGCAACCACCCCTCAGCAACTATGTCTGCAAATACCCATCAGAACCTAAATAATATCGTGATTAAACACATAAATGTTAGGAGCTTATGAACAAAGATGGATCACATCGAAATGATGATGAAGGAGAACTCAATTGACATTCTATGTCTGACTGAAACCTGGCTGGAATCTGCCAATAACACTACCTACATTGAGATTGACAACTTCAATGTTTATAGAAAAGATCGAGAAAGGAAAGGAGGTGGAACCGTGATTTATGTGCGAGAAGAATATACCTCTTCTCAAGTAATGCTTAACGACAGCAATGAAGTTGATGACCTCTGGGTGAACATCCAGGTACGAAAAAACAGATCGTTTGTTGTTAATTCTCTTTACAGACCCCCTAAAGCAAGTGTAGAGTCTTTTCAATACATCGAAGACAGATTTCGAGAAGCTACGTGCTTAGAATAAACGCTGTACATTTTGGAATATTTCAATGATGATCAATTGAAATTGAAAACCAACAATATGAAGCCGATTTTAGATCGACACGGACTGCATCAGCTCATTAAAAGTGCAACAAGAATTACACCCGAATCCCAAACTGTATTGGATCTGCTCATAAGTAACAATCCGTCTTCCATTGTTACCACAGACATGGAGCCCAATTTTTTCTCGGTTCACCATGAAATAAACATAAAAAAAGAGAGGAAATATGTATACAAAATAACCTGTCGTACAAAAAGAAATTACTCCGCGGATAGTTTCACAGCACAACTATTGGCAAACGTCGAGATGATAAAACCGATGCATAGCACAAATAACGTCACAAAGCAAGACCAATTACTCACAGACTATCTGCTCACATGTCTGAACGCTGTGGCATCAACGGAAACTAAAACAATGAAAAGCATGCCGGTTAAATGGATTACAGGAAAACTGCGAAACGAAATTGCACTTGAAAAATATCTCAAACGCAGAGCAAAACGAAGCATCACTTGGTTACAATTTTTTCAATTCAAAATAGAAGAGTCAAACAAGAAGTTAGGAGGACAAAAACTAAATACCATCACGAGGAACTAGAACAGAGGAAAAACAATCAAAAATAAACGTGGGATACACTGAAAAGAATTGTTACCTACAAAAGAAAAAGATCACCTCGCCTACTTATCCGAATACTCAAGAAACGTCAGAGAAGTTTAACAACTACTTCGCTGGAGTTGGGAAACTGGTTTTTGAAGAGGTAACCCTGGAAGCTTATCAAGGACTACAGAGCGACACAACAGATACATGGAGTCCAAAAGCTACAAAAAAAGATCACCTCGCCTACTTATACGAATACTCAAGAAACTTCAGAGAAGTTAAACAACTACTTCGCTGGAAGTGGGAAACAGGTTTTGAAGAGGTAACCCAGGAAGCTTATTAAGGATTAAAAAAGCGACGCAGCAGATACATGTAGTTCAAAAGCTTTCGATGGAGACAGCGACCAAGAAGCAATCGTCAAATGGAAACCAAAGCAAGTATCGCAATACGAAGTAAAACGAGCTATATTTGCCTTGAGGAACATAAATTCTACAGGAATAGATAGTTTAGCCCTACAATATCTGAAAAACAGCCTTATAGTTGCCTTGCCTTATATCAGCACAGTTATTAACACCTCCATAGCAAGTGAAACTTTTCCAGAGATCTGGAAGCATGCAATCATTAAAGCAATTCATAAATCTGGGGGCAAGAATTAACCATCCAAAAAAAGGTAATATCTATCCAATTGATTGATAACCTCGAATCAAACAAGCTGTTCAATGACTGCCAGTATGCTTATCGGTGAAAATTGTCAACAGAAGACGCACTTATGAGCATCACTGAAATTCTGAACAAAAACTTTGATGAAGGGCAGATATCTCTGCTGGTATTGCTAAGCTTATCGAAAGCATTCAACAGTGTAAGCCATACAACTCTTTTTGGCAAGCTCCGCAGCATCGGAATAGACCCTACTTGGTTCGAAAGTTATCTGAAGAATCATCAACAATCAGTTAAACTCGATAACGCAACTATGTCAAATTCTGTCACAGTTGCTGGGGTCCCTCAAGGTTTGATACTTAGCCCTTTGTTGTTCCTGGTTTTTGTAAATGAAATCGACTTTAAAATAGCAAAAAATCAAGCGAAAATGATAATGTACGCCGATGATGTTCAAATATTGCTTTCCCGAAAGCCGTCGGATCTGAATGCACTGAAAGACGATGCTGAGACAGCCGTAACTAATCTGAAATCTTGGTATGATAAAAATGGACTCAAGCTCAACTCTGAAATAAACAAAATGCATCTTGTTCGGGTCGAGCTCGAAAAGAAAAGCATTTCCAATGAATTTCTCTATCAGGATAGACAAATCTGACATTCTTGTTGAATATAGAGTTATAGGCCTGGGATTATGGTTTAATCCCGATCTTTCTTTCAAACACCATGTAACTACTCTGTGTTCAAAGCTAAATGGAACACTTTTTTTCCTAAACTCCGCAAAAAAGAATTGGATTTCTAATCATGATTACTGATTGTCCACGCTTTAGTATTTTTTCCCATTAACTACTGTCTTTCAATTTGGGAGAAATGCACCAAAACTCAAAGAGAGAAAGTACAACGTTGTATGAACTTTGCGGCAAAAATAACATGCTATGTTAACCACAGAAAACGAGACCACGTAAGTCCTCTCCTCGAAAAATTACAGCGGCTCAATATCGACAACAAACTGGCCCTCCATGAGTCGATCAGAATTCACAAAGATCTTCTAGAAAGACATTCACCCGGCAGTCAAAGACTCATTTATTCTCGAGGTATAGACATAGACACACAGCCGTTTTCCCCTAGTTAGGGGGGTGGCTAGGTTAGGCAGACACTGAGGGGGGAGGAGCCCAATTTCCCCGCCACTAAAAAATCTCCCCGCCACAAAAATTTCTCGAGGTGAAAAGAACAATCGATTCACAAAAAATAATGATACTCTGCACGTTGAACACAGGAAAACAGAAACTGCCCGTCGAGCTTTTTCGATCACTGGACCAAAATCCTGGAACAACCTACCAATAAGCCTCAAAAATCTTGAATCCAACAAGTCCTTCAAGAATGGCTTAAAGAACATCTGTTGACCAATCAATTCAAAACAGTAACCTTGCCAACAAACACAAGTTAAATGCATAATACCAGTAACCAGAAAATGCATTTCTGTTCCTGAGCGACCCCCACCACCAACCACCACCACCATAACTCTCATCATCGAGATACCATTTAATCGTTTTTACTCAGACGATACATATGTTTTCTATGTTGCTACCGATCACAATTGTCTTAGCCAATTACCATGAGTGTTAACTAGCGTTTTGTCTATTTCTATGTTTTAAATGTTCCAGTCATTTTAGTATAATTAAAATACGAACTCAAGTTTTTCGATGAACGATAGGCAGCTTCTAACTCGACAAAGGCTTACTCGATGTTAATATAATTTATTGTAATATTTCTAACAATTACCTTACCATTTTTGATGATAAAATCATTGTCTTATAAGCTAACATTTTGCTTTGTCTTCTATAACAGAAGTATATTCCTCCAACTTGTGTACACCAGCATTGTATTATTTCTGATTGTCAATCATTTAATATTTTCCTAGCGGTCTTGAAGTGTGTATATTGTATATTCAGTTGTTTGGTATGTATTTTATGTATAACTTTTTTTGTATAACTTATGCCGCCTATTCACCCCTTTATTATTAGTACAATGGTTTAGACCCCTCTTTACAATATGTTAGTGCTTTTCGATTTCCCAACCCTATATTGTATTCATATTTTCTGTATAATTCATGTCGTCCATCCACATCTTTGTCATCGTACAATAATGTAGTCTACTCATTACAATATGTTAGCACATTTTGATCTCCCAACCCCATGTTCTCGGGACTCTAACCACATGAATGCGTGATTTGTCACCACATGTACTTGTTATTTTCCACACCCATGTATTTCGTGGTTTATCCACCCCGAGTATTTCTTATTTCTCAACCCCGAGTGTCACTGGTTTTCCCAACGCTATGTAGTCGGAATTATTTTATCATAATGTACATATTCTGTGTGTGCACAGATGATACTGATGTAAATAATATTTCGCTCTATGTAATCCGAACCGGCGGCCCCTAGAGATGAGCTGTGATGAATTCAAATTGAACTTTCGAGGAACGATAGGTAGCTCCCAGCTTTGACAGAGGCCAACTCGACGAAAATATAATTTTTTGAATCATATCTACCATTTACCGTATCATTTTTGAAGATACAATCATTGCCACATAAGCTAATATTGTGCTTCATCTTCTATAACAGAAGTATATTAATTCGATTTCTGCACTCCAGTATCGAATTATTCTGATTGTCAATCATTCAATCATTTCCTAGCGGTCATGAAGTGTATTTATTCAGTGCTATGTATATATTTTATGAAGAACTTATGTAGTCTATTTACCACTTCATTATTCATACAAAGTTTTATACCCATATTTACAATTTGATAACGCATTTCGTCATGAAAATCGTATACCCAGTGCTAGGTATATATTTTATGTATAATTTATGTCACCTATTCAACCCTTTAGTATTCATATTTTTCCCATCTTTACAATATGTTTCCGCATTTCGATTTCACAACCCCATGTTCTCAAGATTTCTTAGCCCCATGAAGTGGCGGTTTTCCCAATCCTATGTATTTCGTAATTTTCTCAACCTCAAGTACTTCGTGATCACCCCACCCAATGTTTTTCGTGCCAGGCATTCCTGATTCTTACCTCAAATATGTTGGCTGTCGATCATTGATTATAATATTATATTTTCATAATCTGTTGCATGAAACCAGAACCGGCAGTGAATTTCAAATTGAATTTTCATTTACGTTAATTCAAATAGTGCTTACAGCAATAAAGTTTTATGTGTACTATTTTAAAAATTGACAACCCATTGCCAGATGATGGAAATAAATGATTTAATAATAAAAATAATAATGACATACTGTATGTAACACGTCGATATCAGCCACATCATTTACTATACTTTTCAGTTATGCAAATCAGTCACATGTCTTGGCAACTTGTTCATGTTAATTGTTTGGTTGGTCACATGCTATTTTTTTTTCTCGTAGATCATGGTTTTTAATGTAAGTTTTGGGGATGGTAGACAATTGATCTTCTTGCTTTATTACACTCGAGCGTTTTAGTATATTTTATTCAGTTTTATATGTTCTCTGTGTAGTTTCCATCTTCAATGAAAGGTATTGGGTATTTTATACAATTATAGGGATATTAAGATATATTACGTTTGTATCTGCAATGTAGAACATTATTTCAGGCATAAATTAGTTACATGTTGTATATTTTTAGTTTGGAGTGGACACGCTAACCATTCGGCCGCCGTGGCTGAGTTGTTAGCGTGTCCGACATGCAGTGTCAGCCTCTGGTGCTGCATGTCACGAGTTCGAGCCTCGGTATAGACACGGCGGTCATGTGGCGGGGAGATTGGGCGCCTCCCCCTCTCTGTGTCAGCATAACTTAGCCACCCTCCTAGCTAGGAGAAACGGCAGTATGTCTATACATATATCTTTTTACATCCTGGTACAATGTTTGAGGTGGATATTATAGATATAGAAGATTCGATTTGTTACAAACTTGGTCTTGTCGTTAGCTTATCGTATGTTTATTGTAGGACCATATTTCAATGTTTATGAGGAGTTAGAGAGTCCCCTAGGCAAAAGCTCGTTGCGATTACTTTATTTGTATAAGTAGACCGATTTACTACGATGGATACCATACTTGTATTACGATTTTTAATGTTAACTAGAGCAGAGTAGAGAATTACGTGGTTATTTTATTATTGTTGTATGATTTTTCCACGATAATCATAGGATTGTATGTTTAGGAGGTGTAAATTCATACTGCAAATATATATGAAATTTCGTCATTGAACACTAGCAAGTGTGTAGTTTAACGTTTTAGAAGACGATTTACTGGATGGAGGAGTCCTGGTGTAGAGGCGGCTTACACTCTTTGGTAGTCATTTGGACTTCATCAATGTTCATCGTGAATTTGTAAGTTCTTGTGGATGTCGGTCTTGAGTTCCATGAGGTTGTTAAAGAGGTTATGCGACAAGCTGCTGATCGTTGTAGTGATTTACTTAGGTCATCAGTGAACAGATGACCAGATTTTTATAACCACACTTTTTGAGACTCATGTCAGTCCCATTCATGACAACTGTACCTGTGTATAGATTCTTGATTATGTCTAGGATGTGACTTCGCTCGACGTTGTTCAGAGATGATGGACTAAACAGATGCATGTTATGTCTGAGGTATTGTATCATGACCGGGTGTTGCCTCTAAATTTGTTATATAGCAGTGGTAGATTGCTGAGAAGTGACCTAGTAAAGCATTGTAGAGTTCGTTGTTATGACACAGTGAGCTTTGATTTTGTCTTATTATAGATATTATATCTCAGTAAGGTTTAGAAATTTGTTATAGATTTGAACGGATACCGTAGTATTATTACATTACTATGCATGAACTCAGTATTTGTTTTACTGTCAGATATTTTTCCGTAGGTTTTTTTATGTTAGTATATGATCTTAGTCCTGTTTCAATTCACCTCAGTAATTCAAGTACAGGATTATTTCACTTTTATCTTTTTCAAGATCGGTAATGTAAATCGGCATCATGTATTGATCGACCATACACCTTCCATATTGGTGTAGGATTTATCATTTGGGGTATGGTTGGATAAACCGTATATCATACTTAATCAATGTTGTTTAGACCATCCTAGAGAATCTTATTTAGTTATTTTATAGTTGTTGATATTTTATGATTTTGAACGGTTATCATAGGAATATAACTATATCAGGTATAAATCTGCCTTTAACACATGTACTGTTGGGTATAAATTAGCTTAACTGGATATAGTGGTCCAAAATATTAGTATGTTTTACCTTTCGATATTGGATTTGTCCTACTTCAAGCTGTCTTGGAAAACTAGTCTACCGGATTTGGGTAGAGTGTTAGTGTTAAAATTCTTCAATATTTTAATGTACACCTCAATTAGGTTGTTCGCTCGCATGTTTTCACTAGATGCTTATTCCCTCAAGTCTATCTTTTATAAATGTATGTTAACCGTTTACAGTTTGTACAGTTAGAAATTATTGATTCATTAAGATTTTGTTATGAGATTTCGTTCCAATTCAGAATATCTGACTTATTCGAGCATTCACAATATCCACTCTAGCATTTTTTCACTATAGGTTTGCAATGTAGAGAGGCCGTTAACCTAACCCATCCTGACCTATCCTAACCTAATCTAACCACGAATGATTTTTTCTTCCGTTTTCATACATATGCTTGGTATTTCTTGATTGATTTAAGCTTTATTCATATCAAATCTATCCACTTAACTATGAATATATTTTTTCACTTTGCTGGTTACAAGTCCAGTAATATCGATTAGTTTCAAGTGATGTTAGGTGATCGCTCGCTGGTCGACCGCAGGGTTAAAAACGATTATGTAAGCTTGCCGCTTATTCCAGTGGTTGTTATGAGTGATAAAGCGTTAGCAAGTTTTTATGGATGGTTTTACTGTAAGAATATGATTTTTCGATGTAATGTTGGATTTGTTGCTCCCACCATTTTTTGTATATTATAACGAATATTGAATAAATTCACTCTAACATTTTTCTACAGATTTGTGATGTAAGGTTCGCAGTCAACAAGATCTAGGATATGAACCATGCCTAAGATACATAATTAGCGAAATGTATATCAATGTACGACAATATAGATCAAGTATCAATGGTTACAAAACGGGTTGTCATACACTGCCAGTTTTATTACTACCTAGGCAACCTAACCAATTTGACCAATAATGATATATTTTCATTCAAGTTTGATGGTTATTTATCATATTTAGTAATTTTTTATATGCGATTTACAAATCAAATCACTACACATGGATCTATTTTACATATCTTTTTCATTATCACACACCATGCACACACATACACACATTCAAACGTATATACCAAATAATCCGGCATAATGTTGGCGTATACAGGGTTGGTGCCGGCATATGCCGGCATAATTCAGGCGTATACAGGATTTGTGCCGGCATATGCCGGCATAATTCATGGGTATACAGGGTTGGTGCCGGCATAATTCAGGCGTATACAGGGTTGGTGCAGGCATATGCCGGCCAAATTCGGGCGTATACAGTGTTGGTGCCGGCATATGCTGGAATAATGTTGGCGTATACAGGGTTGGTGTCGGCGCAATGTAGACACATACATACATTTGTATGCATATACAGGGTCGGTTAACACGTCATGTTAGGATAAAAGAACTAATCATCCTAACCTAACCTAACCTATTCTAACCAAGAATTATGTATTATCGATCGAGATTTCCTGCTTACGTATGATTTATTCAGTGTTTTAGGATTTATGCATAACAAATATCTACACTTGACTATACATTTTGATCTAGCCTTTACAGTTTTGATACACACTTCCAAATTTCATCTAGCAAATTTCGTCAATTTTTCATATTTAAATTACATCGTTTGTTTGATTGTTTCAGCTATTTTTATATGATTCTTGTTTTTTTTGACACAAATTTTCTTCACTTTCACTTATGTTATTCACACTCATCAAAAACCTAACCTAACCTAACCTTATGTATGGTATTCAGTCATTGACGTATACATATGAAGCCCTCCACACGACTCTAAATACCACTTTAACATTCATGTTATTTATTTCGTTGCCACTCCCGACCCATATTAGTAAACAGAGAGGCGCCATTTTCAATCTTATATGAATTGATTGTTACAAGTAATTCATATGTGTATCCAGATCCACACAAACGAATAGCCTTGTATTTATTTTCGCGTGTCACATGTACAAAATAGTCACCATCTGTACCAATTTGTCGTAGATTTAAGATGTAAGAGACCCACGCCAACATCATCATACATAGCATTTTTGTTATAAGTCTGCAATTTTCATGCATTTGTGTAGGAGTGTGTGTACCTAAATGTTATGCACGCCCAACCAAACCTTTCCTATTCAACCAAGTATTCTGTACTTATATTCAACTCTTCATGCTTATGTAAGATATTTCTTTCAGTGATTTATGCTCAATACTTATCCACTTGCTCTACATTTTTATCAATCATTAGCAGTTCGTATACACTCTTCCAATTTTGATTTAGCATTTTTCAGCCATTTTTTATTTAGTATATTATATCATTGTTTGAAGATTATAGTTAATTATTTTTTTGTGAGATTTATGTATGAGGGTTGTTCGACTACTCCCATGTACTGCTTTTTAAAGTCGGTATTATTCCAAATTTCTAGTCAGGACTCAGTGGTGTTATAAGATGGCACTCTTGTTATAGCTTCCACTAGTCAACCTAACCAAGAATTATGTGTCATCGTGAAAGATTTTACGTGTTTTCGTATGGTATTCAATTTTTGATTTAAGATTTATACATATAAAATATCTCCACTTGCCTCTACATTTTGATCGCTCAGTTGCAGTTTGAATTCACTCTTTCAATTTTGATTGAGCAAAGACCCCTTCTTAAACGTGCATTGTTTGAACGTTCTAGGTAATTCATATTATTTTGAATTTGACCCAAATTTTACATCACTTTCACTGGTTACTCCCATTCAACCCAACCTAGCCTTATCTAGCTTGACCATGCTTTCGTAAGTCATTCCGTCATCGATTTATACTTTATACGTATGAAGCTCTCCACCCGGTTTTTTAAATCACTTTCATATAGTTATTTTTTACTTCGTGGTAACTATCTGTATATATCGTTTAGCAAATATTGATAATTTTTAAACGTAGATTGTTTGAATGTTTTTTCATATGAGTCACCAGTTTCACACAAACGAACACATGGTCTCACAATGGGTTTTCTTAATTTTTCTTCATCTCACCATCTACGGTCTTTCACCTATTATTTCATATGCATAATCTGGACCATAACTATGTTTAGATGATGCTATAAATTACTTGTCAATATATTTATATTCAACTTTATTTGTTTTCTGCAAATTTAGTACGCACACGCCCCATTCCTCAACTATTGCAGTACGGATTTATACCTCTTAAGCATATATTTCTATGATATACGTTCAAATCATACAACAACAACAATAAAATAACTAAGTAATATCTCTACTCTACACTAACCAATAAATTATTACCTATGATATAAGCTATTTCCTACCACACCCAGGTGATATACCTGCACCAATATCCAACGTGTATGATCAGTAAGACATGTTACAGATATATGTTACCGACATTGTAACAATCAAAGTGAAATAGTCTTGCACTAAATCTCTTAAAGTGATCTGAAGCAGGACCAAGATTGTATATTAATACATAAGTCTTACCAAAAATAAAAACGTAAAACAAAATAAAATAAATTTGTGCGTAATTGAAGGGGAATGTTAGTACGGTATCCGTTCAATATATAACAAAAATTCCTAACTCCTACTAAGATGCTATGAATATAGTAAAAACTACCGTATAGTTCCAGTAAAACTCAAAACAGCTGATCATATTTAATTTTTCTGAAGTCCTAAATAAACCTAAAATTCCTCATAAGACATGACTAGAACCATAAATCGTCATACAGAAATGTAAATCCACCATAGAGTATCCGGTTTGTGTGAAAGATATATA
>SDVV010003998.1:0-20673 GCA_016164225.1 Gammarus roeselii
ATATACACATATATGTGTAGATGTAAAGACATTTGCCTAAACGCATTGTCACCATTTAAAATCAAATAAATGATACTGGTTTCATAATTTTGTGGGTAGAAGAAAATTGTTCATTAAAGTAAATCTACGTCACTTGCGAACTACGTTGTTATTGTAATTAACAAGTGTCGTATTATTACGAGCAAATAACCAATACTTGGATAGTAAAAGTTCGTGGGATGCTGCATTTTGTTAGTGTTGTCCGTAGAGTACAACTGAGCTCGAAACACTCGAGGGAGGTGGACGCAGCAACACACGCTGAAGATTTCAGCGTCATGTGTCTACCAGCATGAGAATTGGAAGTTGAAACCTCTCCCAAAACACCATAAACCATCGATCACGATAATGACGATTACCAAGCAAGCTAAAATGAAATATGTTTCGTATTATCAGTGAAATGAGTTAACATCTTCAGTTGTGATCATCGGCCCGGCTCCCCACCGCATATTGTGTAGTGCATGCGTACGCACTCTACCCTTCATCTCCCCTCGACCAAATTCCAGCCCGTGTTCAACTCAGATTTATTCTCAGCGCCGCTTTTTGTGATGATTCTTCTCGTCTACAACATTATTTTTTACCACCAAGATGGAACTAGAATACTCTCCCCTCCGCGACGTTGATCTATCTAAAATCTCCCATGAATCACGATCACTTGCCGAAATCGTAATCGCACAGGTAAATCACGAGTACAACGCATCGAGGACATACTGTACATAGTTGACGTGCAGAGTAAAGAGATCACTGCACTCACTGCTACGGCTACAGACCTACAGGCAAGGGAAGGGGCCAAGGACAATGAGTTAAGGGGGTTACGTGATCGCCTCTAACTCAGCCTACGAGAAACGGGACTGTCTCGTAATTTCTATTTGGGTGCCCGAGGTCTCTGAGGGTGAGAACTTCTAGAAAATTAGTAGGCACCGTATAAGTAATAAACTTAGAATTCAAATGAGTCCTGATGAACTCTCTTCTGCTCAAAGTATTGGCAGGAAGCCCATCAATCAGGCTCCCGACCAATTAAAGGAGCATCATCATTAATCTACGCAGGAGAGACTTCAAGAATGACATTATATCAGCATGTAAAGAGTTTAAACCACCTTTCTACGTCAATGAAAGTTTGACCCCCACCTGCTCGAGAGTGATGTTTGTCCTGCGCAAGGCACGAGAAGACAACCGGGATAAGTTCAGGACACCCCAGTCCTACGATGGCAACGTTAACACCTACGTGCCAATGCTAGGAGAGTCTCGCCAAAGACAGCAGACCAAGTTCTGACGTGTGGTGGTCAACAGCCGGCGTGTGTTGGATGAGCTCCTGATGCAGCACATCATCTGTACATCCCAGAAATACGTTAACGACTGGCCTACACATGCACAGTAACCTCTGTATCCTTCATCCCTCATTTGTAATGTTGGATGACCTTAACTGATTGACCTTGTTACCATTCCCATCACATCAAAAGGAACTTATATTCTTCCATAATCAAATGATATTTTTTTTATCTTGGTTAAAATTGCTGCAAGACGCTACCCAATCCATTTCGTTGTTAAAAATTGTTTGTCATTATCATTATGTTGTGCAGTTATGCCTTTTACTCGTCTGCTTTTTTCATAGTTTTTTTCAAAGCTAACAGTCATTGGTATGTTAAAATATTTGTAGCTACCAGACTTTGTTCCTGGTTATTCCCATGATGTAGAGGAGCTTCACTTCAGTTCATAATCTCCTAGGATCTTCCTAATTTCTTAGAGAAGTATGTGGACAGTGAAATCATCATTGGAAAAACTTCAGTCGTCGCCAAGACTCGATCCTGCGTCGCCGGATTACGAGTCCAGCACTATACGCACTAAGCCATCCATCATAACAAAAGTTAAGAAACAAGCTTTCGTGGGTATTGTACTGTTTTCAGGATCGACTACCAATTCCTTTGTTTTATCACTGTTAAAGCACAATAACAGTTCTCAAAGATGTTAAAGAGAATATACCAACAATAACGTTGGGAGACTTGATGCGAACAGTGTAAACATCATTGGAAAAACTTCAGTCCTCGCCAAGACTTGATCCTGCGTCGCCGGAATACGAGAAGAGAAGATTCTGTGTTAATTTGCTTGTATTATTTTACTCTTCCCTGGTTAGATACTAGCTATTTCAATAAACCTGGACAAAAATTTGTTAGACTTTATGGTCCCTGATACCAACTATTTGGATGTTCTTCCGCCTGATCTAAATACTGAAAGGGAGAGTGAATATTATAATGAAGATACTTTTAACAGATTAGATTGCAATACTAAAAATACCAGGACGAACTTTTCTTTGTTACACCACAACATCAGATCCCTATTACCTAAAAGTGACATTTTTCACTCATTTATCCAATCATTAAATTGGGATTTCGATGAAATCAGCTTCACAAAAAGTTGGCTCACAGAAGACACAAAAGATTTAATTCATTTTAAAAACTATAACTCCTTTCACTCATTCAGAACTGACTGTAGACGCGGAGGAGCAATCTGCAGCTATATATCTGTTGAACATATCTCTAAAACCTTAGACTATTGTACTGTCACTGTGCCACACTTAAAAACACTTTTCGTTAAAACTAAACTGATATTATCTGCCAACCCTAATCTATTCACTAAATGAACTGGATGAATTTATCCAATGTAACAACATAAAGACTGATCATATTATTCTATGTGGATATTTTAATATAAATGATATGACTTACGATTACGACAATGATGCTTTAGAACTGTTATGCTCAATGAACAGCCTTGCATTATTACCACTAATATCAAAAACCACTAGAGTAGGCAAAGTCAGAGATAAGGCCACCCTATTAGATGATATCTTCATCACAAACCCGCATAATTATAACTGGCATATCAACATCAGAAAATATCAGACCACTTGCCTATCTTTGAAATTCAGAATAATATATTGATTAATGAAGCAAATGAAAAATACGAGCAAATTAAATACAAATTGATAAATGATGTAGCAATAGGGATTTTTTTGTCAAATTGAATCAATCTGATTTCACTGAAATTATTAATGGAAATTTCTGTGATCTTGCTATCAAACAATTAACCTCTATACTAGATGGAAGTAATCATTCTTGTTGTCCATTAAAAACAAAAACAGTCTCTCCAAAAGACATAACGAGACCCAGGATGAATGCTCATAATAAATTAGAAATATAAACACGGAATCATTATTTTTATTTGTTCTTGCAAGGCAAAATGTGAGAAGTTAATTACAACCAATTAAGAAATCGCGTTACAAGCTAGATTCAATCTTTCAAACAAACTAACCACGAAAATAAATTTTCTGAATACAAAAAAAAGATCTCAAACGACGTGAAAGGTGTTCAAACACATACTTTGACCACATAAAAAAATCATTGACAATAACGAACCCACAGAAGATCAAGATAAAGTTAACATACTCAATTAATACTTTGTAAAGGTCGGAAAAAACATTGCCGATACTATCAGTACCAATGAAAGCGATCATGTCAAATATCTATCTGATAACAATTTTGTTAATTCTTTCTACTTTTCCCCAGTAACTGCTCAGGACTTTACCTCAATTACTTAATCTCAGAAAAATAAACCTGGAAATATCAATAGTTGTCCCATCAGTATCATAAAGAAATTAGCAAATATATCATCCCAATCTTAGCTTCGATTGTCAACATGTCTTCAATTCAATGAAAATTTCCTAACTCATTAAATTTTTAATAAAGTGACACCCATTTACAGAGGTGGTGATATGACTGATCCAGGAATTCATCATCCCATCTCGGTTCTTCCCTTATTTTCCAAAATAACTAAAAAATAGTTCACAATCAACTATTCCGTTACCTGAATGTAAACAGTATCCTTCATGAAAACCAGTATAGCTTCAGAGCCAATAAAAATACAACTCAAGCTATATTAAATCATCTGCAGTACTTACTTAATAACAGAGACTCAAACTACATTGTATTATCTCTATTTCCCGATTTTCGTATTGCTCTTGACTGTGTTGATCATTCAATCTTATTAACTAAACCAAAGTCTAATGGAATACAAGGAATAATTTTGTAATTGGTTCACTTCATATCTGTCCATCCGCAAACAATAGATAACTCTGAACGGAGTCCAATCCACTATGCTCAATATTGGTCGTGGTGTTCCTCATGGTTCTATTTTAGGGCTCTTTCTATTCCTTATTTTTATAAACGATATAGTTACCGCATCGTCTTTTCAAGTATACACTGTTTGATAATGATTGTATCTTATTGACTTGCATCCCTTCAAACACCATAAGTGAATTAACTTCCTCAATTGAGAAGAAACTCGAACATGTTAACAAGTGGCTAGCTGCAAACCGAATTGGAATTAATGGCAAGAAACTAGCTACATATTACTCTCATATAAGCGAAAATTTAATTTACCAATCATAACAAATTGGAAACGACAGAATTCTTGAGATAGACAGCACTTAACTCCTTGGGGTATATTTTGACAAACAACTGACGTTCAAAAATCACTTCGACAGCATTTCACCTAAATTGTCAAAATCTATAGGCATTATTTATGAATTAAACAAATTCCTCCCCCAATCTATCCTTAAAATCCTTTATTTCCCATTGTTCCAGCTATTTTTAATTTCCGGAATCGAAGCCTGGTATGGAACAGACAAAAATAAAACGAATGAAATATATATCCTACAAAAGAAAACTAGTAGAGCTATAAATACCTTTCCATTCTATCCCCTTACTGCTCAGCATTTCAAACCCATGAATATCCTGAAACTGGAAGATCAATATAACTTTCGAATTGCCCTATACGAGTTCAAAACTTTTCACAAAAACTATGATCATGAACATTCAATTCAATTAGGAAATTTTCGGATGTACACAATCATTACACAAGAAATGCGAATAACGTTGTAATACCCCGTTATAATGGATCCAAAATCAATCCAGTATCCACCTCAATTGTGTTAAAATTTGGAACTCGCTAACTCCTGTTCACCCTCAGAATGATTCCCTAATAATCTTTGGGTCAAGACTGAAAGATGAATACTTATCATCTTACTAGTCCAACTATGATTTATTATCGCTTTATTGTCTTCGCAACGTCTCTCAATCGCATTTAAATTTGTCACCTTTTTAGAAGCGGATTAATGTTAGCTCAACAAACTCGCAGAATATTTGAATTTTCATTCTTTCAGTATTATTTGGACTCTTCTTAAACGGTGTCAGGTTTTTAACTCTCCGAGCATTTGTTTCCAGTTGGTGTGTGGGCTTAATAAGTCTACATACATCGATTTTATACACATTTTAGGGTAGATAACATCCATTGGTTAGTATGCAAGGATCATGTTGCCACAGAAGCTCTAAATAGCTTAAATAGGGCCTTCAATTTTGTACCCTGTATTATCATACCTGTTAAACGGAATAACATGAAAAATGTACAATCTTGTTGTAATAAACTGTTTCAACTGTTTCAATTGTGCCAACTGATACCCAGCTACAACTGAGCAAAATCTTCCCCAATTACATTAAAAAATCAAGAAACATTGGCTAATACTGCCAGCAACCTATCTCCTCATGATGACCTGTGGGGGCTTTCAAATGTTTTTTTCCAAACAATGGTCAAAATGATGGAAACTTATGTAATGAGTTACAATACTTCAACTTTCTTAGATGGATATTAATGGAAGACAACAGATGTGCATAAATGTTTGCCTTTTTCATGTGATCGTTCATATACAGAGCTCATTAACAAAAAAATGAAAAAGTGATGTGTGTAAACTTGGACAGATGCAAGCGACTGTTGTACTGAATATTAAACAAACCATAAATTCGTATTGCTGGAGCACATTGTTTGTAAACGTAGCTTATTTCGTCAATATTCTCTATTCACTGAAGACTCCTTACCCATTCCAGCCTGCATCTTCTTCAGATCTCCAGTCACTTCTTTGATCATTTACAGGAAGATCGTCTTCCTACCAACGCGCAATGTTCTTCAGTGCTGTGCCATGTCCGAGCATTTGGTCACAAAATTCTGTGTAATACTTTCTCTGGCACGTTGGCAATATCCCGTGTAGAGCAACAATTTTCGGTGATTCCGTCCACGAAATAGTATAAGAGGTGCATGCACTCAGTATTCCGAGTGCAAAGGAATCTGACTGGTCGTTTTCCACGCACATTTGTAAATTTGCCTAATAGAGTGGCAGAGGGCGAGTAGAATATGTGAAGTCATAACGTGAAATATATTTTTTAGTCACCTTTTTGCGATGCAAATATTCGACGTGGCTAACTGCATAAAACAAAACTTTCTAATCCAATCATGTTTCACCATACGTATTTCCTTGTAATAGGTCCAAAGATTTTTTTTGAAATATAAATTGTATTCTTAGAAGTAGTATCGGTTAATAGCCAACTCAATAATCACGTTATCACTCAATCTATTATGTTGTAGCAAACATACATCCACTAATTTTCTTCGTGTGTCTCAGAATAAAATCACGAACTCTTCAGATTTATTGGCCAATATCCTTTTCGAGAAACACACTCATCCAATCCGATTGTTCTGTTCCGATAATTGTTGTCAGAGTGTAATGATATTTGCAAAACAATGATCGGTTATCAATGACAATCGCCAACTGACGTCATTGATACATTGTTATGATCGTGTGCAAGTTGATTGTCCCATCCGCGCACTGTGAGAGTAGGACACGAAATTTTCAAACATTGAGAATACTGATGAAATGTTTATGGCGAAGGTCAATGTCATAATTCTCCAACCAATGACTACCCAATATTGGATTAGTGAAATTTTCATGGGAATATTTCTCCAAACCAATTAGGCTTAGGTTCCTAATAATATTTATATTCAAAGTGTATCTTCTGAGCTTCCATATCAACAAAGAAAAAAATCAAACAATAAGAATATCACAATAAAGTTGCAGTTTGCATCTAAAGTTAGATAGCAGGGTCATGGAAGAAAAAAACAGTGTTCAGTATAATACATTTTGACACACACAAAACATGCAATGGTATATGAAGGAACTTAAGTCGATACAAGGTCAAATTAGTTTCTCGGCAGGAGGAGACTCTTGTAACATGAACCCAATTTCGCTCGGAGTGTTGGGCGCAATACAGCAACAAGGAACACTACATCTTTTTCCAAAAACTCCTTGCCTTACCCGGGAAAAACGAAGAATGCAGTATCAGGATTCTGCGTCTGCACAACCCTGATGCGTATATACATTATTAAAATTAAGTTCAGGAATGTTCGTAATTGCACTAGTAACTGAACACCTCACCAAACAAGATAGATAAAAATATTTTTCGTACTCTTAGTTGTAACATGTTTAGCTTGATTGGCAATGAGCAATCTTCTAAAACTTCAAAAGATTCCATTGGATCTCTATCCGTATTGAAGTAATGAATACAAGGCAATTATTAGAGGTGATGAACTCCAGAAATGTCAATGAGATGTTCCGGAAAACAGGAGCTACGAATTTTAGAACAGATCAACAAAACAAATACAATTCTCAAATGGTCTATGCCCATATTATGACACGAAAAAAACTGCAAGAAAAGCTCGTCGTGCTGGAAATGTTGCTATTTTTAGCCACCAATAACACCATGCGATATTCACGTACTTCCTCACACTGTCGGAAAAGGAAGTCAAATGACGAATATTAACCTTTAATTAAAATGAGTTTACATTTAGACAGACAAGTGAACAATTATTATTTGACGATGAATTAATTGTCAGAGGAAAGAGATGATTGGATGTAGGAAGAGATGAAGTTATGGTGAGTGGATTGAAAGGGGCAAGTTATACTGTACTGTATTAATTTTGGGAACGAGGAAAAATTGAGGAATGGGTTTTAAAAAGCGATGTCGTAGCTATTCAAAACAAAATGGTGAACACTTTGAAACTGAACTGTAAAAATTGAGTAAACTCGTTGTGATGACACCATAAAGTACAATTTTTGGTGTAATTTTTCGACTATGTACCCTAGGAAAACGTTAATTAGTTTGCACTATTTACTTGTGCAAGACCGTTAAATCACTATTTCTCCGGCACCCTGCAGTACAATACAAAACTGAATACACCCGCCTATCCGAAATATTATATTTTTGAATGCTCATAATACATTATAAAACAGCAATTACGATAAAAAATTATAAGTTCATGTAATTCAATCATATGTTATAGGCGTATTACCACAGTTACAGAAACAATTAAATCACTTAGTATAATCTAAATCTTCTTAATGTCGCCAGTCACTGTACCACGGAAAGTCTAAGGGTCTTCATTACGGAAGAAATTGCAAGGGAATCTTGTGAATATCTTCTTCAAGATCATAAATGGCAGGATAAAGTTCATTAGCGATTGATCTAACATTCCGACCATTTTAATTCCAACATAGAATTATTTTTTCCTACACACGAATGGCCGTTCATTTTCGTTGGTCGAAGCCATGAAAACATTCATTGAAACCCTCAATCTATGGGAACGCTTTTTTTTTCTTTGACCAGTACTCAATACGATATATCGATGGATGATAAGTACTTTTGACCAACTAAGGGAAAGGTCCCCAGGAAGGAATTTAATTTTCTATCTTCGTGAATAAGAAACCCAAACAAATTTTCACTACCAGTAATGACTGACAATCTGAAAGTCAAAACTTTCAAACGAAGTGACAAGTTATCTTCATTTTGTTTTATCGGAAAAAATGATATAGAAAAGAAGTTATATTGATATCACATTTTTTGTTATTGAAGTGTTTTTTTAAATGAAATTCTTCATCTACGAAATATGACTGTTCAAGCTTTGATTTTCTGATATTCATTTATCTATGATAATCGTTCAATATAACCTCGCGATGAACCTAATGTCGTAGAAACTGTATTGCATTTGTCTTTTATGAGGACTTGGTTTATTTTACAAATATCACTCTTCATCCAGTGGACAGACACGTTCAGTACTTACACAGTTCTATTGTGCTCTGGCATGGTTCCATGTTTATCAATTGTTTAGTCACGTTTGGGGGGTCTGCACCTCTATTTAGGTACTACATATCTTCTAACGATCCTTGATACCTTTGCGTGCAACAGATTCACGTGGTTTCGTGATTAGGGTGCTATGTAAATCATACGGGAAATTACGCGTAAGTCATGTACTTTCTCTACGTAATCGCACGTTATCGGCTGTTTTCTGCATGGATCAAAATAGTCCGTACTCCTCAACAGTGGTCCCCGCTTACATTCTACCAGCTTTTCTACAGTCCATTTCCCAGGTCATATACGACCGAGTCATGTTTTCTGTACCATTTGACCGTCAATTCGTTACACAAGATGTGATGAAGTAATAGTTACTAAAAGTTTTTTTCCCATGATCAGATAGACCAACTTCGAGCTTCAAATAGCAAACTCAGAGGTTGTTAAGCAACATTTAAGATTATCTTTCGATGAACGTTCTACCTGTTAATTTACCTAATTTCCATACGACAGGAACTGACGACAATATCAGTGTTGTAGATACAACGGTGTAAAACAACGTGTCAGAGTTTTGGGAAAAAATCCGACTTTCTAATTATTGTAAATATGATGTTCAGTGTAGATTTACGCTCGGCAGCTTCGAACCGAATAAATTTCACCCAAATGTGACTGCTCCCGACCGTAAAAGCTTTGAATACGATTTTCCTAAAACTTTTTTTAGCCTATTATATATTATGTACTACAAATAGAGCTTGTATGTGTTTTGCTTAACATTTATTGAATGAAAGTCAGAAATACCTAAACAGAAAATACATAAAAAGGTTATTCATCTTAAAATACTCTTTTTGAGATCGTCAGTGTCAAAAAAATAGAAGTCGTGGTCATGTCCATATGATTAACAAACTAGACCAGTACTGTATGCTCTCTTAGTCAGCTAAATAATGTGTAGTAAAAGCATCAAAAAATAGTTATGTGCTGTAACTTGAGAGGTTCATCGTTCGGATGCGATAGCATTGTCAATTAAATCATTAAGACAATGAGCGGCGATGGGATTGCCAACATGATCAAGCGGCCCATGTATGGTAGTACCCCCAAGTCAAGCCATGGTAATGTTAGCTTCATTTATACATGCATGCTGTTGTTAAATATGTATGTAACATAGTACGCGGCAGTACTACACAACGACGTCACTGGAAGTGCTCAGAGAGGCTTGCTTACGTCCCAGAAACAAAATCGATCGTCCTGTGCCTGTACTCTCTTCCCATAATCGCTAGATTATATTACCGAATGGAAATGACCAAAATCATTAGGTTCCTAATAAGTGGGATTTTCTGATATAAATATCAACACATATTAGCCCCTCATCACGGATCCCTCCGATCTAGAACTGCTACATAAAAATTGAATGTCAAAAGGGAAGATCCACAACTGCACACCACAGCAGTTGTGTCACCGCAGCTGAATCCCTTTTATCACAGATTAATGATTCAGTAAAACTATGAGAGCGATTGTACACACGATCTTGGGCAATCACCTCTTGAAGGGGCACTAAACTTTGAACTTTCCACCACTCCATTTTGCTAGGTTACTGTTAGTTGTGAACAATCTGTTAATACATTTTCGGAAAGCGCTCTGTAGGAAAAAAATGTTGAAAAAAAAAATATCCTAAGAAACCTCATTTTCTCGACCAAGAAGAATGCAGTCAATTAGCCACGCAAACGCGTTCAAGTTCAACAGCCAAACTATTGTATACCAAAAAATACCTGTTATATGGAAGTTGACCAGCTCGGAGAGTTGGCGCTGAGAAATTATAGTAGTAGAACGTATTCACACGAGCAGAATGGCAAAATATTCTTCCCTTTCAAAACCCTGATCGTTCGTGCTCAATTCCTCAGACGGTAATTGTTAACAAGCTCCAGAAAGTATTCTAGAATTTTTTGACGCTCAAAATGACTGTCATGTTATTGAATGGACCCTATTCCACCGATTTAAATTGTAAACAGAATTTCGATGACGCGAAACCTAGTGCACCTTCAAAGTTGTAGGTTTGTGACGTCAGAAATTGTTCTTCTCAATAAAATATCAAGATAATGTCTTTATCACGTCACAAACCTTCAACTGCATGATGGGATTTCTCGCAAACTATTGGTTCAATCCCTGTAACTTTATAATGCATAATTTTTTTTCATAAATCTGCTTTGTCCCATGTATTATTTAATCTTTCCTACGTTCACAATAATTTTCTGCTGTGACATCGATTTCATTGTAACCGACTTGTGCTTCCGGCATGGCTGCTGGGGCAGCCCCAATGTGAGGCTGGGAAATTGTGGCCTTATGTTGGGTGAGCCTGTCTGAAATAATTCCCTTAACTTAGACCAATCCTAACCAACCAAGGAAAAGTATGCAATCATTTCACGTTACCATCTGTTATGATTGTATACTTTCTGGCGTTTTATCAAGAGTTCAAAATCACTATCAGATGTGATGTTACCATAGTGAAACACCACATTTGCTGGATTAATACTCACCAGCAAATGCGGTGTTTCACTAAGGCAACATCGCATCAGATAGGGACGGCAAGGAAACAATCTGGTTGCGTGTGCCTGTTCTAGACGTCGAGCCTACTTCGATTTGGGCTAAGGTAGTCCGTATTTTCAATGAGAGCGCATATGCTGGTAGTTTAAGTCCGGTTCGGGCACTTGTCCTAATTTTACCCCTCAATACTATTAGAAAACATGTTCAAATTTTAGTTATCGAATACAATTATCTTTTCACTTACAATGTCCTTCTCGTCGTCCCTATTCCATTTTCTCCTGTCCAAAGGTTTGTATTTTTTTTACCCACCGATTAGTAGAAGAACATTTTTCAAACAACAAACAACATTTTTGCTAATTACTCACCAGCAAGGGTCGTCCTCCAATACAACATGTTCTGTTACCGACTGTTACCGATGATCGTCATCCCCATATATACCATTACCAAGTGGAAGCGTAATGTAATGCCCGTGTTATGCCTCTACTGCCAGCGTAAGCGACTGGAAAAGATTACGGCTACTCACTCCTCTCAGTAGGAAAGGTAGCATACTCAACATACAAAATATCTTCCGTCAGATGGCGCCACAGAACTTGAGTTCCCCGGATAAAACTGTTAATGTGTGTGACAGACACATACTTCTTTCAAAGTTAACCATGGCAAACAAGTGACAGCCTGGCTGTCCCTGTCCTCTTTGCATGCGTATACATGTACTATAATCAAAATCTCCCTCACTTCTCATAGGTACGCAGTCATCCTTATATTTGAACATTTTCCCCGAATCCAAAGGTCTCTCCACTGACTGGTAACAATCGTTCCTATGTATAACATGATACTTTTACCCAAAAAGTTCGTTGCTCCCTATTTGATAATGCCAGCGCTTCCCTCCGCTTCAGTCCGCTGCTCGCCAGACACAGCTTTCTCCGCTGGTCGTAAAATCCTTATACTGCAGCTTCTTATCTCCCTCTTTTCATTTAGTGCGTAACGGGCTCGCTGATGTCCAGTGCAACAGTCGTACACGATAAAGTAAAAAAGGAGGGTCCTGCATTTGATACATGCAGTTATGGCATTATATTTTACTTATCGATGCCATTTACGATTCATACGAATATGCATAATGCGGGTTCAATTTGTGATGATATGCAAATTCTAATGGATATGGTCAATGACAGATGGCAATATTCTCGTATTTATCTTTGATATATCGCCTAGTTATAGAAGGAACGAAAAGAGAAAACTCAACATTTTGCTCATTCTTCAAACGTGAGTTAAATCATAATTAGGTGAACAAGCTCGAGATCTATTATGAGGTCTATCATTTCAAATCTAGACTTGAATGCCACAACTGACACCAATCATACACAATGCCATGTTAGTCCCATCTTGAGTAGTTTATGAAATCATCTCCACACTTATGGAATGTTTCATTATTTGGGGACAGAGATAAGTGCAACCGAATTAGTGGATAACATGAAACACGGCGAGAAGACTGACAGATATTTACGGTGGGACGGTTTCTTGAGCTGTTTTCGATTCTTTTATCGGGCTGCAGGCAATGCTAGAAGTTGTTTGCCGAACCAAGTTTTGGTAGCAAATATTTTCTGTTTTATCAAGAGCAAACATAGTAGAACTGCGTCAAGTCAGTTTACCAACGTTTTATCAAGATATAGAAACGGAGTCAGCATGTAAATGGCTTGTGACTTGGCAACACCAGAGCTATGTTTATTAGACGACAGAAGGGCGTATGTCGTTACACTGATATGTCGTTATTCGTGCGTTGGCCCATTAAAGATTTGGAATACAAACGACATCTGTGAGGTACCAGTTCGACATCAATTTAATTCAACTCAAGGTCGATTTTGCACTAGCATAAGGCTGGTAAGACGTCTTCATAAGGTCGACTTAGAGCAGGTAAAACATCACTTTACTGTCACTATTTAACAAAAATTGTGCTAACCCTGGGCAGACTAGATTAGGTGAATGTTCTTTAGCAGAGCAACGGGGGCAGGAATGCTGACGAGCGTTGGATTATCGTAGTCGTTAGTCGTTGAGGAAGGTTATAACCTACAAGTGTGGACAAAGCTGCACTTTTCGGATATGCTAGGCTATAAACCCGGATCATTGAGGTACGGAGGCGAAGATTGTTGCTACTCGGCCAAGAAATACTCTGCTCGATCAAGGTATCGAGACTATGTTATCGGTAGGTATTCCTAATTCTGTGATTGTTATGGAATTTGAAGCTGTTGCCTGCAAACTCTCAATCGCTCAGATAACAATTCTGACTAATAATTACCTATGGCATGAATAAATAACAATGTTTAATGTCAGGGCTACAGTACAAAGGGAATTGTGATTAAAGTGTTTGGATCGATCATGAATGGGAGTCATAATCATTCACGTCATTTTAGAACGTTACGGATCAGGTTAGACTACTAACCAGTTAATGACTTCGTCATATATTTCATTCTCAGCGTCGCGTGGCGACTGCGGGCTTATTTTTCTATTCGAGGTCAAACCACTTTCTAGTTGGTATCCGATATTTTAGCAAAGTACTACGGGTTGCATGCTGGAAGCAAAATGGCATCGTCGAAACAAAATTGACACGTTGTACGTCAGTATATGCAAAGTCTAATCATCTGTTTGTGACTCCCAGCTCTATGGTTTCAAACTCTCTCATCTGTTACATCCCTTGCTATTCACTTCAATCAGTTCAATACTTCACTGCACCCTCACTTCTACTTTTCCCTGTTCATATACAGGCGAAAAACAACGTACACTTAACGTTGATGTTCTGATTGATATGCACATAACCATGTTTCTCCACCTATTAAATGAGTATTCATTATTCAATTATTGCATGCTCTCTCCTTGCGTTGATCTTGTAGGGAAGGGAAGAGTAGAGTTGTTCCGAAACAAAATTCCTGCATTTGACTACGTCAGTTGCATTCAGCTGTATCCTCAAAAAGAGGAAGTGAGATATAATTATTTGTTACCCGAGTGCATATTTTCAGCATGAGTAATTTAAAATTCGTCAGTTTTGAATATAATCGACACACATTTTATGCAGAATGCCTATTATTTAATTGAAAAAATATTTAAAGGCATTATAGTGTACAGAAGTGAACATTCTTGGAATAACTGATCAACAATAAGTAAAAACATAGCTACTACCCTACAAAAAAGTACTAATTTTTGAATGCGATCAATTTATGGATTGATATGTAAGAGACGTAACATGGTGCGCTAACGGGAAATGCTCTCACAATAAGCCTACGCGAACCGACACAATGATCAGCATCAAACAACAAAGATCTGGAAGCAGGCCATCCAATGCCAGTATATCTTCAACAAAATAAAGTTTTATAAAAGGCAAAAAATAGGTCATTTTAATGAGACACGTCGTGACGTCAGTGATATTCATGGCATTGACTAGTGATGGTCTTGCTTGTGAGGGCTTAATTGCCTCTGATGTGCCGATCCGTGATGCTAGTGACAGTCTAGACACTGACATGTGATGGTCTTTCTTTCTTCTTTCACATTATGAGACAAAGCGTGATGTTAGTGACAAGAGGGTTTCTAAACATCGAGTGTTTAGAAGCCCTCATCAACTTCGAGTATCGAGTCATCAACTTTGCGTATCGAGTCATCCACTTCGAGTATCGAGTCACCAACTTTGGGGAATCGAGGTTAGGTTAGGTTGGGTTAGGTTAGGTAGGAGTTGGTGATTCGGTACTCGAAGTTGATGACTCGGCACTCGAAGTTGGTGACTCGATACTCGAAGTTAGTGACTCGATGCCAGAAGTTAGTGACTCGATACTCGAAGTTAGTGACTCGATACCCGAAGTTTGTGACTCGATACTCGAAGTTAGTGACTCGATACCCAAAGTTTGTGACTCGATACTCTACACTCGATTTGCGAAACACTCTAGTGACAGTCATGGCGTGGACTCGTGATAGTCTTGCTTGTAAGGGCTCAATGGCTTTGATGAGACGAGCCTCGATGTTAGTGACGGACATGGTGATGACTAGTGATGATCTTGCTTGTTAGGGCTCAATGGCTTTGATAGGCGAGCCTTGATGTTGGTGACGGTCATCTGCATTACCGCTATTGGTATCATTGTTCAGAGATCAAACCTTAATGTCCATGAGTTTCCGAGATGCCGGGAGTATAATGGCGGTGCATCTAATAGGTACGCGGGCGATCCTCTCGCTCAGATCGATTTGGTGACAATAAATGTTTGATGATGGAAACCCAGAGAAAACCTGTCACTCCGTGCCTGGTCTCACTATAGTGAATTTGTGAATTTCGCTGGCAAATTTATGTCAGTTTCAATGAGATTGTTTCAACAATTTGTTCCTGTAATATTTCTTCACTTATTTTCTGGCCATTTAATTTTCATTTTTTCCTGTAGTAACTGATACCCAATTTCAAATCTTTCCCGTATGAAGTTATTCGAATATGAGGGTGCCGGTTTCATACTTACTGAAGTTTTGCATCGAGTGGGATTCGGCGTCGAATTATAGACGACGGTATCGTAGATTCATGTGGAAAATTACATCGCCCCATATGAATGAGGAGTTTACGGAATAATTTGATTCAACAGTATGACTCCTTGTGGCATTCTGGCTTCACTCTCCACGAGGAATTTTAGCTGCAATGCCCACTACTCATGTCAAACTTCTGGTGTCTATTTTTTTCCAAACAATAATTCTAGCCTTCTCCAGGTATTATTTGTGTAATGCTCTGCTTGGAAAGAAGTGTCAATATCGTAGGAATAATAATAGTTCAAATAATGTTATCATAATGTTCGTGTTCTAAATCGTTAATGTTCATGATAGAAATCATTGCACTTTGGACTGTTGCAATAAACTTATCCTGTTCCATCTGCATGTTTTGGGAAATTTGCATCGTTAAGCTGCATTACAGAAAGAGACTGGCATCATGAACTTATTAGTTGCTGAGAAGTAACGACTAATTCTCATTGCCACGGAAGAAATGTGTGAAATAATTCTTAGTGGCATAATTCTGCTATCAATTTTGTGCACCCATTATCATCTCTGTTCAGATCGTGAGGGAAATTATTCGCTACTACTCAACTTCAAACCTCGCCGACAGAATTTTAATGAAAATATATTTGTCTTATTTAAGTAGTAGTAGAAGTTTGGTTTAGTGACGTCGCTGTTGGTGTTGGCTGATATGCAGTCGCTCAACGGACCCAATGAGTTATGCAGGAAAAATGTATTGAATTATGAATGTTCAATATGATAGCATTGGATAAGGTCGATTCCAAAAAAAACACTCATTGAGACTGAAATGGATGCTTTCGAATTGGATGACGAAGGACCTAAACCCTTCATTATTGTTGAATATGTGTTTCAAAACGAATTTCACAGGTACCTGTTTATCATAAATGTATTTATGATGCTGAATTACCGACAAAAAATAGACCGTGTTATCTTGCCACTTACCTGGACGAAAACCTCAGAATCATTTATTTTTTTCCAGACGGTTATTGTACTGTTGTATGTTTGTATCGCTTTTCATTTCTTTTCGAAATAGTTCAGGTGTATGGGAGTATTGTCAAATGTTTGGTTGTACATGTTGGATATGAGAGTAGAACTCTGTCAAGGGCTTATACCAATTTGTAGGCTTAATCCTTTCATAATATCAAATGTATGTTATGACAAATCGAAGGGAAATGGAACAGTGCATATTCGAGCAGTTCATTAAATTACCACATCGGAAATTATTATAGATTTTAACATAATTATTTCAATAAAACAAATTTTGTTGACAATAAAAATATTTTTCACCAAAAACTTTTGCTCTCGCAACGAAACTTACTGACAAAATTCTATAAATCCATGAAGCCAGTGCAATAACTACAAATTGACAATTTGTTTGACGCAACTAAATATGATGTAGAAAAAATGTTTCAGAACAAATCACTTTTCTCCTTGTAACGGTTTGTTCGAGTTTCTGTAAGAGTCTGCTCATCCAAGTTCATTTTAGTGGGAGCCATCCCAAATTGTGTTTGCTCTGTTCCTGTGTTCAATATTTAATGGTGAGTCGACGGTATGCAATCGCCTTTCGACTCTTCCTGACAACATCACACACGGGAGAGTTAATGAGGCACCCTGTGCGTAGGAATCCAGAATTGGAAAAGGGAGGTCTTTTAAATCTTCGACATCCAAAAGCAATCTTGAAAAAGTCGCTTGACTCCCAATGAAGCGTTATCTTGTACAAAAAAAGGAGACGAAGTACTGGAATCCTATTTCAAAATGTTTTTTAAAGAGGTTTGGGAATTCTTTGTGAAGTATCACTACCAGAAAAATCGCAACTGTTCGGCGTCATGTGTGGGGACTAATCATCAAATCTTTTATTTCAAGTTGGATATACTGTTACTTCAACATAACGAATTGCTCCGTTACATAATATCATGAGGGTATAGTGTCGGGAGGGGCATAACGCTTGGCCGTCCAGTTGCCCGTGATATTTTTGTAAATCTTATTTATCTTACGAGTGATCGTGCAAACAAGTTAGCCTTGCCTCACCCTTCGTGTTATGGCCTCTCCTCCATAAAATCATTTGTGCGCGACTGTATAGTGTAGTCATAACAATGCATACCTATGAACGCTCCCCTCAAACCGTGATCCCCCAGACCCACTAACGAAGAATTACGGCATTATAGGGTGACTGATACAGCGAGGCAGATAGACGACGGAGACTGAGACATCTACAATGACACCCAGTAGTCATGGTCGGGGCACCGTCGACCAACCGTCAGTGACGATGGGTCACCGAAATAGAAGCGAACAGTACTTGATGATATGATCTAATGAAACAGATAATACCATCATCTTATCTCGGAGGTCATGTCGGCGGTTTCAATGGTAACTTAGGTTTATTAGGTGTTAAATGGTGAAAATGAGTGATGAATAACACAAGAGAATGAATGGACCTTGTTAAATGTTTGTATACTTTTTTCCCTCAACTGTCATCAACGAACGTGTATTTTTTGATAGTGTGTTCTTTTCTCTACGGAATACGGATCAAAATTATTGTTTCAGCACCGACCACTAAATTGGTTCGCTAGAATAAACCGCAACATCTGTTAGTGAAAGGATAGGCTTGCACATTTAAATCCTACATGAGTGGACATTCCTTTCAACGTCTTTGATTGCAGTCATCGTATAGGGAATCACAGGGTACTGTGCGCTAAGGAAGTTTCTAAAACACTCGAATACTAAAAGGCCTCGTAGGAAAAAACTGGACTGTATTAAGATAAAGATTTGGGATACCTTCTCTCGTTTCGATGCTATCCTCGTCCGACGCTTTGAAACGAGCATGACTGAGCGGTTCAATCAGGACACCAGTCGGACTAACACGAAGAAACTGTCTGATCTAGGAATCAAGAGCCGAGTTGAACCAGTGGACCCTGATTAGTTAGCATTTACTTTTAGTTCCAACCAGATACCTTCTATTGCCCTACGATTCTTTACTGTCTCCGAAAAATATGCAAACACATCTTCATTCAAAATTTACATTTCACTTTTTTATGCTTTAAAAAAAGCTCCTAGTTTCTCGATGACGAAGGTCTTAAATCCAGCACCTGCTACCCTTACTTGTGACCAGTACACCATTACGAAATTCGTTATGTTTGTGCGTGATATATCTTCTATGCCAAACTCCTATCCACCATTGAAAACGCCTTTTTTTATGGACATTTTATTTAGAAATATTTATTTCAGATGAACATTTTTTGTCAGAAATCGATTTTGTTAATTTCTACTTCAAGTTCTATTTGCTTGTCATGACCTATCCTCAGAATTCTTCTGGAATTCTATGAAATAAACTCCTATATCTTTTTCAATGACAAATTTCATAAGCAACAGGCAGTATTAGGATGGAACTCCTATCAGGACAAACAATCGCAAACTATTTATGTGCTTGCACGAGATCCACTGGCCAAATTATTGTCCAGAAAGTTTCAAGCCCCTACACTACAGACGCGTTGATACCTTTGTACTGTTCAGGCATGAAACTCAATCACAATCTTTTCGAAACTACTTGAATACTTAACAACTGCTCCCTAAGTTTACTATGGAGCAAGAACGCAGTGATGTATTATGTTTCCCTAAATGTTCATATAATCGGACGTGTAGAAAGGATATTTTCGGTGTGTCTACGAAACATTTTTTTACCTGGTTTGGGTCAAAAATTATATAGTTTTTGTTCATTCAAATTTGAAATCAACAGTAATAAAATGTTGCTATTCAAATCCTTGCCGCATTTCATGATCAAATACTGTTTATATACAACTACTTCGGTAGTAACTAATAATGTACTGTCAATCATATCAACAAGAAGCTGATTTCCAAAAGTGTTTTTGAAATACTTCACAGTGATCAAGAATGGAATAATCCATGAAAGCAAATTTAAAGATTATATGATTTTTTTGGTAAAATGGCTCCCTCTGGAGCACCGATCATCTCTGGTTTATTCTTGTATTGAGAACTTTGTCATCTCGGTAAATTATCATGATCTCACCTGTACTTTAACAATGAAATTGAGTGTATGAGCATACGGAAAGTGAACATTGAGCAGCATAATTATAATTGAAAGACGTATTTCCGCACTGTTAGGATACCTCTGCATCCGTATAACTCGAAAACGTAATTCCGCCCTGTTAGGATACCTTTATTAGGATGAAGCACTATTAGGATGCTGCTCTAGTTTGTTTATCTCATATTTTAGCTGTGCATGTGTTACCTGTCTTTCTTAAACAGTATTTAAGATGTTATTAGGATTCCAAATGTCACTCTCAAATCTGGCCGGCTCTTTGTAACAGAACCACAACCCGCATGTATTGGGTCCATTTTAATTTAGTTTATATTAATTTGTATTAATCCCGTTTTAATTCAATTTTCGAATCGTCTATACAACCGTCACAACCCGCATGTTTGTATTCCGTTTAAATTCCGCTTTCGAATCGTCGATATAATCGTCACACCCCGTATCTAATTATAGGCAGTACATTCATATCTGCTATCTACAAGAAACCAGTTAACCCTATTATTCACATATCTGCTGTTT
>SDVV010003999.1:0-20673 GCA_016164225.1 Gammarus roeselii
CGAATATATTGCTACCTCTAGATGTCGATCACTGACGAATATATTGCTATCTCTAGATGTCGATCACTGACGAATATATTACTACCTCTAGATGTCGACCACTGACGAATATATTGCTACCTCTAGATGTCGTATACTGACCGGTCGATCGCTGACCATCTCTCGACAGCGGCCGCCGTCAAACTCTTTTGTACCGGCTGCTAGGGACACCCTAATAATAGTACACTCAGCACAACTACAACGATAAACTCTAAACTCTTGGATAACGAAATACACAGTACAATAATAACGAGTACACAGGACTTCGATAACGGTGTATAAAGAACACTGATCACGATGAATATAGAACACTGGTAACGACGTATAGAGGCACTGTTAACGACGTATAAAGAACAATGATGACGATGTACGCTGGGCATATTGATACAGATATAGGCAACACAATAATCTATATACCTTGCACATAATAAGAATGTTATGTTCACCTCTCCAAAACTCTGTTGCCTGCACGGACAAGTAATACGGTCAGCCTATCCTGCCACGGGTGTCGTCGTCTGCCGTCTAGCCCCTTCGCTCTCGTCGGTGTCTAACTACGCCCATCACGGCCTGGAGCGCGCCGCTCGTGATTGGTAAAAGAGTTGCGTCGTGCGCAACGGAGGCCAAGACACCATGAAAGGTCTACTCTCAACACATTTTATTAACTGGACGATGGGGCCTTCGCGTGCGGCATAATGCCTTCCTGTGCATGGTGCCTTTGCGTGCATGATGCCTTCCTGTGCATGGGGCCTTCGCGTGCATGATGCCTTCCTGTGCATGGTGCCTTTGCGTGCATGATGCCTTCCTCTGCATGGTGCCTTTGCGTGCGGCATAATGCCTTCCTGTGCATGGCGCCTTTGCGTGCATGATGCCTTCCTGTGCGTGGTGCCTTTGCGTGCATGATGCCTTCCTCTGCATGGTGCCTTTGCGTGCGGCATGATGCCTTCCTGTGCTTGGTGCCTTTGAGTGCGGCATGATGCCTTCCTGTGCTTGGTGCCTTTGCGTGCATGATGCCTTCCTGTGCATGGTGCCTTTGCGTGCATGATGCCTTCCTCTGCATGGTGCCTTTGCGTGCGGCATGATGCCTTCCTGTGCATGGCGCCTTTGCGTGCGGCATGATGCCTTCCAGTGCATGGTGCCTTTGCGTGCGGCATGATGCCTTCCTGTGCATGGTGCCTTTGCGTGCTGCATGGTGCCTTCCTGTGCATGGTGCCTTTGCGTGCGGCATGATGCCTTCCGGTGCATGGCGCCTTTGCGTGCATGATGCCTTCCTGTGCATGGTGCCTTCCTGTGCACGATGTTTTCCTGCGCATGATACATTTCCGTGCATGCAGCCTTCCTGTGCATGGTCTCGCAGAGGTCACAGACCAGGACTTGTTTGAGAGCAATGCTACATAATTCTGAGTCAGCTTAATAAGTGGCAAAAGGTTGCTGCTGGTCGTGACGGACGACTCAATGTATTGGATAATAGTTTTATGAGTTCATATGTTACATATTAAAGGGATTAATGTCATTGATCAGTTCATATTCATTGCACTCTTGTTTCATGATGTATTTACTGAGCTTCACCGACCCCAAGAATGTTACTTGATGTTCACTCAAAACAGTCCGGTCTAACTTCTCTTAGCTTTTCTTAGAATAACACGTTCACGTACAGGCGCATCTTGGGATAAAAGTTCGAGAATATATTATGTAAATCTTTACTTCTCTCTATTGCCCGCTCAACTTAAGATAATTCCGGAGGTGAAAGAGTTCTTAGGTCATTATTCTTCTTCTTTAGTTGAAAGAATCGGCACAATCAGAATGATTGACAGTAATCTGGTGCATCCTGGCACAGCATTCAATAGCATCGATGCCATACTCCGGGGATTAACACCAACCACTGAAATGACACCATCGGCTGCATCGATATCATCGGTTGCATCGATATCATCGGCTGCATCAACACCATCGGCGGCATCGATATCATCGGCTGCATCGATATCATCAGCTGCATCAACACACTCGGCTGCATCGATATTATCGGCTGCATCGATGTCATCCGCTGCATCAGCACCATCGGCTGCATAACGACTGTCGGCTGCATAAACACTATCAACTGCATCGACACCATCGGCTGCACCGACACCAACGGCTGCATCGACACAATAGGCTGCATCGACACTATCGGCTGCATCGACACTATCGGCTGCATCGACGCTATCTGCTGCATCGCCACCATCGGTTGCATCGATATCATCGTCTGCATCGAAACCATAGACTTCATCGATTTCATCGGCTGTATCGACACCATCGGCTGCATCGATATCGTCGGCTGCATCGATATCATCGGCTGCATCAACACCATCGGCTGCATCGACAAAATCGTCTGCATCGACACTATCGGCCGCATCGACACTATCGGCTGCATCGATACTATCGGCTGCATCGCCACCATCGGTTACATCGATATCATCGGCTGCATCGAAACCATCGACTGCATCGATATCATCGGCTGCATCAACGCCATCGTCTGCATCGATATCATCAGCTGCATCAACACCATCGGCTGCGTCGACATCATTGGCTGCATTGATATCATCGGCTGCATCGACGCCATCGGCTGCATCGATACTATCGGCTGCATCGATATCATCGGCTGCATCGACACTATCGGCTGCATCGATATCATCGGCTGCATCAACACCATCAGCTGCAGCGACATCATTGGCTTAATCCATACAATTGGCTGCATCGAATCAATCGGTCACATTGACACCAGCGGTTACATTGACATCAGCACCGTCTGCTGTATTAACACCGTCAGCTGCATCGACGCTATCAGCCGCATCGACAGCATAAGGGCCATCAACCCCATCGGCTTCGTTCACATCTGCGGCTGCATCGATACTATAAGCATGCATGCATTGACGCCATCGGCTGCATCCACATCATCGACTTTAATTCCGCCTGTTCGCCTACCACTAGCCTTCCTACCGCGGCCTTCCTACCGCGGCCTCATTACCGCGGCCTTCCTACCACGGCATTCCTACCGCGGCCTTCCTACCACGGCCTTCCTACCGCGGCCTTCCTACCACGGCCTTTCTACCGCGGCCTTCCTTCCGCAACCGTCCTGCTGCGGCCTTCCTACCACGGCCTTCCAACCGCGGCCTTCCTACCACGGCCTTCCTACCGCGGTCTTCCTACCGCGGCCTTCCTACCACGGCCTTCCTACCGCGACCTTCCTACCGCGGCCTTCCTACCACGGCCTTCCTACCGCGGCCTTCCCACCACGACCTTCCTACCACGGCCATCCTACCACGGCCTTCATACCACGGCCTTCCTACCACGGCCTTCCTACCACGGCCTTCCTAGCGCGGCCTTCCTACCGCGGCCTTCCTATCACAGTATTAAACACCACGTAAGCTCAGCACCCTATTCGGAGAGACAGCTTCACCAGCAAGCATTTTGTCGATATGTCTCTCAATTATGTATGCCAGGACGGCTGGCGGTTGTAGGCATCATTGTTGGTATTCCTTTGATAACACAATAATAGGCTCAAGCTATTATTGCCACCCCCAACCGATCACTCATTGTTGAACTAAAGCACCTATTACCCAGAAATATACATATCTCACCATCAATTATTCGCCAGAGGTAGCATGTCAATTTAGTATGCAAACACGCAAATATGATTTACTTTAATGCACAGCTGTAAAGAAATTCTGCGTAAAAGGACAACAATCGACTGAGGAAAGGATAGCGAGCTGTATGCTGACATGGATAAATGGTCAATCCACTTACTTTCACGGTTGCCTCGTGGGAGGACCAATGCTACCATGGAGTGCACTGATAAGAATAGCCGAGGGAGAGTAAGGACGGGGAAAATTTAAGGTCAGAGGCGAAGGAGTTTATGCAGAGCTGTCAACTTTGTGTAGGGAGGTTGATTGACTGGACCAACAATTCAATATTTCAATAAAGTTATATGCATTATTTTTATGTGAGTATTCGTTTCAACATCAAGTACATCACAGGTTTACGTTCTCCGATGTTATTTCAGTTGCAGCGACGGCCACCTCTACCGTATCTTCTAAATATATAAGTCAGAGTTATACATACACCTCCCTTACCTGACGACAACCCACAGTTCCCCGTCGGCTCAAAATCTTTATAAGCCCAACCCAGAAAGTTCGTAGGATACGAATTAGCAAACGGGCGTGCGATTACTCCGAGACGCATTCATAGGAATGAATTTGGGGGATATTCCATTCCGTAGCGCCCCGTCGGTTTGTTGTTCACACGGTACAGCTCCTTCCTCCCTGAAAGGAGAACCAGCTTCTAACTCAGTCCGGCTGTTGAAGATTGCTTGCTGTCGTTCCTATATCGTGTATCAAGATCTGTATTCCAAAGTATACAATAAAAATTGTTCGTTAAAGTACCGCGCCCCACTGTTATGGCGCTACTCAGACGTACCTGTGCACACTGCAAAGTTGGCGTCACCATCTAATTTTGGTTTATTCGATTAGCGGTTATCCTGGCCTGCGTGGATTAAAACGCTATATTTTTTGTAGACTTTATGATGATTGCTTGACACGTATGACAGCGTATCCTATATTATTTATCTGCTTCATGAATATCCCCTCTTCCTCTGGAACGACAGATGGAGAGCCCCGATGTATACCTGAATTGATGTAGTACGCAATTGTTATTGTTTCGATGCCTTGGGCGTGGCAAGACACTTTTGAAGTCGTTTTTCATTCTCGAGCTTGCGCTTTTCTTTGAAAGGGTTTCTTTCCTATAACTTCAAACCGTTTTACTCTACGCCTTTCTCAACTAAATAGAAATTTTGCAGTCCATTTCACAGAACTTCCTTTTCTATGGCACCGTTCCTACATCTGAGCTGCACCAGTGTGTCTTTCCTTTAATGTGTCTAAATTAAATATCTACCCCTGACACGTCCCTTTAAGAGAGCAGGTTCTGTTAATCTGATCGCACCTGCGGTTCCTACCCTCGCTTGGCCCTCGGGTCCCTCAGAATCTCGTACAAGATCATTGATCCCCAGTGCCCGTTCAGTACGCTCCGCCGCACTTTGTTTCCTCCGAGATTTTGAAATGAATTTTTATTGTTCTATAGTGCAGATGAATGTGTTGACATAGGACATGAATATATATAACTCAGTGGAATCTAGTATGACTGGTTCTCCCCGAAATGCATTTATACTGGCAAAATTAATGAAAAACACAAGTAAACTTCGGAACATTAGCAATGAATCCGTAATAAAATTAAATGATATGTGAACAGTGTTACGAGAACTGGAGTTATTATACGTCAAAATTGCAGTTATATTATACAGTGTGAGCGTGAACAGCGCCATGAATCAGCCGTTTCAATTGAGTTTCTACATTCAATGAGATATACCGGCTGAAAACGAGAGGATTTTACTAAAAAAACGCTCATATCAAAGAAACAATGTAAATTCGATAGTGTTGCATCAAATAACATCCATGGAGAATGCTACACTAATCAATGAACGCAATATACTCCTATTAATAGTTGCCCGAACATTATTGGATCCTCTAAACAGCAATCGATGAAGCAAACAACTGCGACAGTCCAGAAGAGATTCAATAGTCCACGTGAAGGCCGTTATTCCTAATAACAACAGATTCCGCTCATAAACGCCAATACTGAATATGATAGAGGCTACAGTATTACAGTATCAGACGATACTCCACACAATAGTGGGGTTGGCGGATGGTAATCGATACTCCACACAACAGTGGATAAGGCGTATGGCAATCGATATTCCACACAACAGGGGATACAGCGGATAGCAATCGATACTCCACATAACAGTGGATATGACGGATGGCAATCGATACTCCACACAACAGTGGATAAGGCGGATGACAATCGATACCCCACACAACAGTGGATATGACGGATGGCAATCGATACTCCACACAACAGTGGATATGGCGGATGGCAATCGATACTACACACAACAGTGGATACAGCGGATGGCAATCGATACTAAACACAACAGTAAATACGGTGGATAGCAATCGATACTCCACACAACAGTGGATATGGCGGATGACAATCGATACTCCACTCAACAGTGGATATGGCGGATGACAATTGATACTCCACACAACAGTGGATATGGCGGATGACAATCGATACTCCACTCAACAGTGGATATGGCGGATGACAATCGATACTCCACACAACAGTGGATATGGCGGATGGCAATCGATACCCCACACAACAGTGGATACAGCGGATGGCAATCGATACTCCACACAACAGTGGATATGGCAGATGGCAATCGATACTCCACACAACAGTGGATATAGCGGATAGCAATCGATACTCCACACAACAGTGGATATAGCGGATGGCAATCGATACTCCACACAACAGTGGATATGGCAGATGGCAATCGATACTCCACACAACAGTGGATATAGCGGATGGCAATCGATACTCCACACATGAGTGGATACAGCGGATAGCAATCGATACTCCACACAACAGGCGATACAGCGGATGGCAATCGATACTCCACACAAGAGTGGATACAGCGGAAAGCAATCGATACTCCACACAACAGTGGATACAGCGGATGGCAATCAATACTCCACACAACAGCGGATGCAGCGGATAGCAATTGATACTCCACACAACAGTGGATTTGGCGGATGGCAATCGATACTTCACACAACAGGCGATACAGTGGATGGCAATCGATACTCCGCACAACAGTGGATTTGGCGGATGGCAATCGATACTCCACACAACAGTGGATATGACGGATGACAATCGATACTCCACACAACAGTGGATATGGCGGATGGCAATCGATACTCCACACAACAGTGGATACAGCGGATGGCAATCGATACTTCACACAACAGGCGATACAGCGGATGGCAATCGATACTCCGCACAACAGGCAATACAGCGGATAGCAATCAATACTCAACACAAAAGTGGATACAGCGGATGACAATCGATTCTCCACACAACAGTAGATATGACGGATGGCAATCGATACTCCGCACAACAGTGGACATAGCGGGTAGTAATCGATACTCAACACAACAGTGGATACAGCGGATGGCAATCGGTACTCCACACAACAGTGGATATAGCGGATAGCAATCGATACTCCACACAACAGTGGATACAGCGGATGGCAATCGATACTCTGAGTAGTGGATGTGGGGGACAGCAATCGATACTCAGAATAGTGCGTATGGGAGATAGCAATCGATACTCCACACAACAGTGGATATGACGGATAACAATCGATACGCAGAATAGTGGAAATGGGGGATATCAAACGCTACTCAACAGAACAGTGGATGTGTCGGATAGCATTCGATACTCCACAGAATAGTGGATACTCGAATCATAACTGACACTTTGCACAACTATGGATATTGCGCTTAACAATAAAAAGTCCAGTTAACAGTGGATACCGATGTTCCCTGGAGTCTGGAGTATTGGCTGTTTTTCGCGTCAAAACTTTCAACAACAGGGAAATCGCCAATAACTGCAGATACTAGACATTTGTGGAAATTGTCAATAGCAGCCGACACACCAAACAAAAATGATATTGCGAATAACATCCAATATCACAAACAACAATGGATATTGCGAATAACAGTAGATACTTCAATCAGCAGCGGATATTGCAAATGGCAGCCAATACCACAAATACCTTTGAATTTCTCAAATAAAAAAACAAACACGAGTGTACACAACAGATAACAGCAGAGATGGTGTTTACAAGTGTTTACAAGTGTAGGAAGACAACAGTAGTCCAATTGGCTCAAACAAGGTTGCCTTTTGATCGCAAGATTACAAGTTCTGAAGTAAAACGTGCCATTTCTGTTTTTATAACATCAAGAAAAGGAACGACTTAGCTATTTACCGGCGATTTATGAAGAACTTATCAAGCCGAGACTTTAACGTTTCGATTGTGTTGCTGTTTGCAACCTCCGCTGGAAGTTTGTTCCATTCTTCGGACAACTCTATTTGTGAAGAAATTGCGTGTGATGTCGAGTGAGAAACGTTTCCCAACGATTTTGTATCCATTGTTCCTAGTCACTCCGTTCGAATCTAGCGTGAAAAGGCTCGCTCTGTCGACGTTTTCCTTACCCTTCATAATCTTCCACACTTCAATCATGTCGCCTCTGACTCCACTTTCTCTAGCGAATAAAGATGGAGTTCACGTAGCCTGTCTCCATACGATTTATTTCGCAGCGAAGGAATGAGTTTGGTTGCTCTGCGTTGAACCTTCTCTAATTTAATAACGTCTTTCCCAAGATACGGAGACCAAAATTGGACGGAATACTCGAGATGCGGTCTAACAAATGCATTGTATAAGTTGACCATACTGTCTTTGTTTTTATACGAGATAGCGCGGGATATCATACCTAGCATTTTGTTGCCTTGCTTGGCGGCATCGTTACCTTGCTTGCTACTTTTTAAGTCGTTACTAAGATTACACCTAAATTTTTCTCGTCGGTGACAGGAATGAATTTCGTTCCGTACATTGAATATTCGTGTTTGAGGTTATGAGGACCTATGTGCATAATTTTACATTTGTCTTCATTGAATTTCATTTGCCACTTTTCTTACCAATCAACAGTTTTGTTCAAATCTAGTTGGATCTGCTGATATTCTAGTTCAGTTTGTACTCTTCCTTCTATCTTGGTGTCGTCTGCAAACTTGCTAATGTTTGAGAGTACGTTGCTATCGAGTTCGTTAATAAATATTGTAATGAGAACTGGACCTAACACGGATCCTTGAGGCACGCCGCTTGTGACATTGCCCCGTGGGATAGGAAGCTCCGTAAAGTACAACTCGCTGCCGTATGTCCTTAAGCCCGCATTTTATCTAGCTGTTAAGCTCGCCTCGAATACCGATGCTGTGCAATTTACTAACAAGGCGCTTGTGGGGGACTTCATCAAATGCCTTATGAAAGTCAAGGTAAATGATAGTAATTGGAGATTTTGTGTCTTGTATTTCTATTATATTCTAGAAAACCTGTAACAGGTTCGTAAGACAGGAACGGTTGTGTCTAAAGCTATGCTGGGAGTTGCCAATCAGTTTGTTTGATTATAAAATTTCTATAATTTTATCCGTTATCAAATTTTCCATCAATTAGACAATGACTGAGATGAGACTAATTGGACGGTAATTGCCGGGACTCTTTCGTCCCTTTTTTTAAAATTTGGGTAACATTGGCTTCTTTTCATTTAGAGGGCCAGGTGCCATTTATGAGAGATTGGATGGAAATGTTTAATAAATGTTCGACAATTTCGTTTATAGTCTTTTTTAGAATTTTGGGACGAACTTGGTCTGGACATGAAGATTTTGTGACATTCAGTTTATCTATATTTGTAATTACTTCGGCGGGTAAAAAGTTCGCTGTGCGGAGGGCTTTAATTCGTCTTCTGCGATGATATCCTCAGGATTAGGGTTATCCTGATTCTCTGACGTAAAAACAAAACAAAAGTATTCATTCAGTAGGACACTCCTTTTGGTGCCGTCCGTTTCTAGTTCACCAACACCGTTCTCGAGAGGACCAATTACAGTTCTTGAAATTTCTTCACTCGATGTATACCAAAAAAAAATTGGGATTAGTTTTGGCATTGGCGGCAATTTCATCTCCATAATCCTTCTTCTTACGTATCTGGACCCTCTTTAGATCTCTTCTGCTGATTTTCTATTCATTTGTTGCTATGTCGTCATGTGGAATCTTTCTGTTTCATCGAGTGCTTTGCTTTCTTTCATGACTGAAGACGCTGCAATTATATTTTTTCAGTACTTAGGCTGATAGGCTGCTGTTCGCCTGTTTTTGCGCGGGATATTCTTATTCGATGTTTATAAGTGCAGTCAAGAAATTGTTAAGCGATTAGTTGACATCTTGTCCGAGGGTTATGTCTGCTGACGCCATTGACTCTCTTAAGCCATCAAAATTGGCTAATATAAAGTTAGGGACTTTTTCGCAGTTTGTTGACGTTTTCAACTCAAGATCTATCAAAAACCTCATAGAGTTGTAGTTGATGGTTCCCAGTGGTTATCGTCTAAAATTTTAATCAGACGTTGGCCAGTGGCATTGCATTCGTTAGCTTCCCAATCAATGTCGGGGATGTTGAAGTCTTCAAGCGCTATACTGTGTTGTGTTGCGACGACATCGACGAGGGTGTTGTAAAGGTAGATGTCACTTGCAACCTTGCTTTTTGGAGGTTTGTTAGACGAGGGTGATTTGACATTTTATATGTTTACCGACTACTTGGATTGATACTATATCGTGTCTGCTGTTAAGAATAGTGACTTCTAATATTTGCAGAGTGTTTTTCACGAGAAACTGCACTCCTCCGCCCTCTCGGCCTTGTCTATCTTTGTGAAATAGTGAGTAACCGGGGAGAGTAAATTCACCTGAATAATGCCTGGTACTCAATTTCATCCACGATTCTGTGATTGTTGTTAGGTCTATACATTCATTCATTGCAAGGATACCTAGTTCGTCGATTTTGTCTCGGAGACTTCTAGCGTTCACATAGAAACATTTGAGAGTACCGTTAGTCACATTAACTTTATTTTCTTGACTTAATCTTCCTGACTTAATCATCTTGTGTCGGAGCCAAGACTTTCGTTTTCGGTTACTCGGGTTGTTCGAGCAGAGCGGCCACTATTGCCTCTAACTCGGACTGGACTGATGGCAGGAACTTTTTTGCTAGGACCTGCGGTGGTGTTTTGATGGGCTCTTGTATTTGCTGTGTATCTAGTGTTGAAACGGGTGGAGGCTGTTGGGTCATCTCGTCGGGTACTGCTGGCGGAGTTGAGGGTATGATATCGAGTGCGTTTTTTGACTTATTTTCGGTGGCAAGACCAGCGCCTATGTTCTTAAGGATGTTTTCGATTGCATCAAGTCCTTACGTTTTTATGCGAGCCATGTTGGTGAGTCGGTGCTTTTAAAGTAAAAGTGATACTGTATTTGATTAAAACAAAAAAGTTAAACCACATATAAAAAAAATTCATAGGTATCAATGCATTTCAATTAAATCGTCAATGTAATTTCACGAAATAGCAATAGTGATGGGAGTAAGAGATGCCACGCACATGCCACTAATGCTATAAGCAAACAATAAGTGAAATACCCTATTGCTCGTATTGCACCCTGTGAACATACGGTTACGTTTGAAGTGAAGGTAAGTCAGGGATAGCAGCTCTCGTGCTTTATACGTATGAAGACAGGTGTTTCATCGAGAGCTCTCACGTATTCTGTGTTTCCTTCAAGACGATGACTGCTAATGAGTGTAAACAAGGATAATGCAGTTGCATTTTAAAGCATAACAAACAACAAATGAAAAAAAAAAGGATTAAATTTTAATTGAATTTAGGTGTAATCTTTGATTAGATAGGGTGCTGTTATTACGATTCAAAAAACATTTTGGTTCTGCACAACGACACAGTATCCCGGACTTCCTCAGTTATGGTATAACCTCTCTAAAGCTCAATGGATGGGTCGATCTCTGAACGATAGAAGCAATCTTCCTTGGTGGTAGGAAGGAGAGAAAGAAGCCGGTGAGGTCAAATTTGAGATTTCACCGGTCTCAAAGGCCTCGCCGTCCGCTCTGATGTTTTGTGCTTCATTGTAAAAGACGTGTCATCTCGGACACGGCATCCATAAAAAGCGCACATGTGTCAGGAAGAGAGAATGGTTAAGAGGGTATCTGAAAATGCATTTATTTTTCTTAACCAACGAATAAAAATTGAGCAGATCAAAGCATAATCTGGGTCTCCGCAAAATAACGAGACAGTAAGGGCATAATTTACGTTTGTACGCAGTAATTTCGTGAATGACGTGAAACAAAATAAAATAAAATCATGAAAAAATAGCGGTTACTGTTTCCGTTAAGAAAACAGCTCAGCAAGCACCGGCGGTACCACTTGCGATACTGACCAGAAAAATATATGCCGGTAGCGGTACCAGGGCAAAAAACCAACGACCGTTGTGCCTCCGGTATTTGTACCGACTGTAACACCGACATATGAAAAGCAGTCGATACTCCGGACAACAGGGGATATTGTGAATAACAGTAAGTACCCCAAACAACAGTGATAATGCATCTAACAGACGCTGCTCGTACATCAGTGGATATCACGGATAACCGTCGTCACTACAACAGTGGATACAGTGGTAATGCATCAAACAGACGCTGCTCGTACATCAGTGGATATCACGAATAACCGTCGACACTACAACAGTGGATACAGTAGTAATGCATCTAACAGACGCTGCTCGTACATCAGTGGATATCACGAATAACCGTCGACACTACACCAGTAGATACGGTGGTAATGCATCTAACAGACGCTGCTCGTACATCAGTGGATATCACGGATACCCGTCGACACTACACCAGTTTATACAGTGGTAATGCATCTAACAGACGCTGCTCGTACATCAGTGGATATCACGAATAACCGTCGACACTACACCAGTGAATACCGCAAATTACAGGTGATACTTCAAACCAAAGTGCATGGATGGAGACAGTGGTAGTGCCAAGGAAGGACTGGTGGGGGACCGATGGAGCCAAGGGCAAATTGGTTGGGGTTGTTTGGTCCAATGACGGGCTGCATGGTGGCGTGGTGTTTGGCCCAAGTGCAGAATAGTGGAACTGTTACGGCAAAGAGAGGACTCTTGGGCCCAAGTGGTCATGTGGGGGCCATTGGGGACTAGACAAGAATGGATAAGGCTGTTGTGGTAAACAGAATAATGTCGTGAATACTTTAAAAGTTAGTTAACCTAACTTATGTTAGCCATTTTTCTTCAAATCACTAGTTCAATGTATCCTTTGTTTTGTTTTGACGTATTGAACAATAGTGAATGTCCCCCAACAATATCTATTGATTGGCGGGATGTAAATGTATTTGTATTTACTAGCATCACCTATAAATTAATATAGAGTATATTTAAGTGGCAAATGTTGTTTTTTAGAACAGCTCACGTCGAAGACGACTTAGTACATATCATCGGCTTCTTGTGATATATCTATAATTTATTAACCTGACATTAAACCTGAATAAATTGTAAGTCCCTAAATCTTCAATCTATTCCAAATACGGTTCTGAATTATATGAACCTCTATGCTAAAATAACTACAAAGTTTCATGTATAGCTATATATTTGAAATGGGATTTCATTCCCATGTAGCACAAAAGTCGGAAGTGTTACTCTATTTCAATTCATTTCGTATCATAATAATGATTCAAATCTTTATCACCTATTGCCAATTCCAATTCAAACCAGCGCAATGTTTTAACAGCCATTCACACAAGAACACGCAACATCCCGTTCTAGTATTGGTATACATTCTAAGCAGAGCTGCTCATGGACGCCTTATAAAACTCTCAAGTTCCTCCACGCCCTCCACTTGATACAAAACGTCTTTCAGCTGAATGACCCAACTCATATTTCGCTCACTAAAAGGCCGACTGCTTGTCAATAAATTCTTAAACAAATAAGATCGACGGGCAAATTTATGTATCCCATAGGCGTTATTGGGATGGCGTAACAAGGACTCAAGGAGTTACTTCCGCTCGACTTATACACAAATATACTCTAACTCCTTGCGACGGCATTTCATGATGAACGAACACCCATGTTGACACGAGCAACGATTGAATGCAAAGAAAACTGTGCAGGTTTTCTGAATAACACTAGTAGTTTATACATTGAAAATCCATCAAGTTACATAGAATTAGCGTGCTATGGGAAGAAACATTTGTTGTGACTGTTCACAAGAAGAATGAGAGTTTTTTTTTATGGGGATGTTATTGAAATATGGAGATGGTTACTACAGAAATCATGGTAGATACAGCACTGTAATGTTGAAGAAGAACAGTCGCAAGCGCGAATAGTTAACTGAAATGTAATGAAGACGCAATACAAAAGTGAATTAGTTGATGAAATAGTTTGTTTTCTGTCGCTAGGAGAATTAAATTAAAACATTTTTTGTAATTGATCTTCACAGACCGTGTGGGGGGATGCCAAGATGGTGGAAGGTGGAAAACTGGTATTTGCATGTGCTTTTGTAAATACCAGTTCTCCAGGGATCAGTAATATTGCTCTACACAGACCGTGTGGGGTGATGCCAACCAACACTGTTCAACGGGACCAAATACCAAAACAGGTACAGGTACCAAACATGACTAGTACCATTAGAGCCAGGATAAATACCAGTTCTCCAGGGTTCAGTAATATTGCTTAGAGAAAATAGTAGCAAATAAGTATTATAACAAAAAACAATGTGATGATAACCGAAGAGAGAGGAAAAAAATATTCCTTCTGCAAGTGGTCAGCTCATAACAGCGTATGGAACACGATAGAGAGTGTGCCGGTCCTCATTTGTCGATGGGTTACCTCAGGATTATCACCGGAAGATCAGGAAGATAGACGATTATTCAACTGTATGGAATATCATTGTAGAATTACCGCCGCCGCATCTACTCGAAACTAAGAGTTCGATTTGCCGCAGAAAATCCTAAACGAAGGAAAGTTCGTGTCCGTAATTCCGTCCGAGTGACGGAGGAAATGCAAACCGTGGATTGGAGACAAAATTTCAGCTCTGATTATCGATTACATTCCTGAGAGTTTCATGACGATTTTTCGGGTTTTACTAAAAGAATTCTTGTAAAGGTCGCTGTTTTAAAAAGTTTTCAGACACATTCCACTGTTCGAAACTGGATTGCCTATTATTGAACTTTGCAAACAATTATCAAAAAGTAACATAAGAGAAATCATTCATAAAAAATGCTCCCTTCAATTTAACCTCTAAAGTAATTTACAAAGAAAACGATGCGTTTTCTGCTAAGATCTGAAAGGCACATCGAGCACGCGTCAACTCGTTCTCAAGCACCATCGTGGCAGGATGAGAATAGCACCGTCGTGGCAGGATGAGAATGGCACTTTATGAGAGCGCATCACCAACTCAGAAGTTTGTTGGTTGGTTCCTACTTCTCTCATCCAACGCGCTGGACCGTAGCCGTGCAGCAGATTTTTCACCAGCATATCAGTGAGTCGAAAAACGAACTTTCTTTGAAAATCCAGTACCGTCAGAGGGCGGACCTTTTCCATATAATCCAGCACCGTTTATCTGAATTATCGGTGGTAATAATTTACATTGGTTTGGGATTAGCATCGTTAATCCTTGAATAAGACGGTGGAAAATGCGGACTGGGGAGCAGTTCCACTCAACATGGACGGGGTGGATTGTAGGCAGGAGTGAGGCCGCATGGAAAATATGTAGGGGAGTGTCGCAATACCTGAGAAATAGCAACAAATATGCCTGACGGGATGAAGACGCAAGACAATATTTCTAAAGACGAGGTAGAGAAGACGTGGGAAGTGAAGAACGTGGCATTTAACGTGAGTCGAGTAGACGCATATGTTCATATCTAGAGAGCGGAGGAAGAAAGTGTGATAAAAAAGGGGTGAAAGAGGGCAAGTTAGAAGACAATGACAGGTGGGAAGACCAAGAAAGTCACGGACTGGATGTGAAAAGATTGACGAGAATGTAGCAATGATTCGGAGGCTGTCGAAAATGATCAACGCCCGTTCAAATAAGGGGTCAATAATAAGAAAAAACAGACTCAGTACGACGAAGATGATTACAATTTATAAAATAGAAACTGCACCAGCAGCTTTTGAGTTTTTTATACCGTGGCATGTCATGATCATGGTGCTAACAAACTGACATACCATGATTGTGGTGCCAACAAACTAGCATACCGTGATAGGTGTTAACAAATTGGCCTACCGTGATCGGTGCTAACAATTGGCATACCATGATTGTGGTGCTGGCAAACTGGCATACCGTGATCGTGGTGCTAACAAACTGGCATACCTTGATCGTGGTGCTAACAAACTGGCATACCAGGACTGTGGTGCTAACAAAATGGCATACCGTGATCGTTGTGCTAACAAACTGGCATACCATGATCGTGGTGCTAACAAACTGGCATATCATGATCGTGGTGCTAACAAACTGGCATACCATGATTGTGGTGCTTACAAACTGGCATACCATGATCGTGGTGCTGACAAACTGATGTACAAATAATCATCCCGTAGCACTGATCACAATTAATGATTGTGTAATGAACTGGGAAAAAATACTATAAGAAGTCACGTGAAAAATTTCAGTTACGTTTCTATGTGTCAATAAAATTGAACATGCACTGTCAAAAAAATGTCCCCTCGAAAAAAAATCGAGTAACAGCAATTCTTGCGCCGGCACTCGACGTTTTTTTATGGCAAATTAACAGTTTCCATCGAAAACATTATTATCCTTTTATTGAGAAAACATCTCAGCCGCAACATTACATCGACGACGTCATTTCACGCATGGTTTTCAAAGTCATCACTTATGCTTAAGTATGCCATATGCAGCCGAATCTTTCAAACACTTGATGTGAGAGGGCAATCCGCGGAATGGCTTCATCTTCGGTGATGATGAGGAGGGGAAACGAGGTGGTCTGGTGAGAGTTGGGCCCAAGCACCCGTTTGGACTTTGCTGATATAAGCGTATCTTTCAATGACATTTTATTTCAGGGCTAAACTGAAGGTAAAACTAAACGCGAGTTTATGCTCGTTTATATCCTTCGTTACATACTGGTACGATGAAACCTCATAAAATGCTGTTCTGTGAATAAAAAATACCTGATTATTACATGTATTTTAAATCCAATTTATTGGCATTAGCGAGAAAATCGGGAATATTTCACGAAAAAAGTCTCACTGTACTGGAAGCGTTTTAGTATAACTATGACGCTTCCGGGATTAAAACCACGCGTACACTCTTCTTACGCGTCCTCATGAGTAACCTGGAATGTCACTTCCTAATAACGGTTTGAAATGTTGACACCAAACCTCAAGATTGACGCGTATTGGCATCACGTATTGTGAATATAGGAGAGTTTCACAAAACAATTACCTGAACTCATCAGAAATACCTGGATAAAAGTATTCCTTTACCACGGATCAGCCATTGTCCTGCTAATTTGTCCGAGTTCCGAGTGGCAGAGTTGGACAAATTTCTCCAAAAATGACCCCTTTACAGAACTTAGACCAGTGAGGGATTTAGGGGCTTAACATGTATTTTCATCGCCACCGGTCAACTTTACGGTACAACCCAATGATGTTAGTAATCATCTCGACCTTCCAAAGCCAGTCCTTGCTTATGTTATTGCGCAATCTTTCAACCTTCAAGTAATCTCATTGGACCGTGAAACACGCCCCTGATCCGTGCACCTCTTTTAGATCTTATAGATTGACGGAGTAGGAAATATCGACACTACGTCATCAATTAGGCATTAGACGAATAGCAAACGGAACGTATTTATGAATACACGAAAACTATTTTGATGTTAATCATGGATAACTCATAACATAAGTATACATATTAAGAGTTACCTTACACTGTCGACCTATTAGTACAGAACAGTGTTGTTTGATCAAGCATGTTTTATTTAAAGGTCAATCAGAAAGGTGGAACTTCAACAAGCAAATTTCGAATGTTAATACCGTTAAACCATCAGTTTCGTACAGAACATTACCACCGTCTCTATGCCATTACCAGCCGGCCTGCTCGACGGCCTGTAGAGGGGCATCAGTATAGTACAGAACTTTACCACCGTCTAGATGCCAGTACCAGCCGGCCTGCTCGACGGCCTGTAGAGGGCATAAGTCTCCGGTTCCAAACTTCAGCGACTCTTGTTCAAATCCTACTAGTGACAAAACTACTGCTTGCCACCACTGGTAGATCATTAAGTATAAGTCGATGGCAATTGGAGATTTCAGCTCATGCAAGGACATTAGTCTCCGTTACTGAGGAAAATAACATTGTCACATGCAGGTCTGGTCACGGGTCGGCTTGTTTTTCTAACAGTGTGCGGTAATTTGATTTGATGTCTTCCCAGCACAGAGTCGACCTTATGACGACGTTGAACAACGCTGTGCTGTGGCTGAACCAACCTTGTGTTGGCATCAAATAGGTGTCGAAGCTGTGTCTATCAGAGGTCGCACCAGCGCTGAATCGACGCTCTGTCAGTGTTGAAAAACTTCGTTCCGACGGTAAATGCGGTGGCCGGTCGTGCAAGCTTAATACGATCGAAACGTCGATACATCGTCGGTACAACGACATTGTGGTTGTTCATCCAGCAGAGTCTGCTGTAAGTTATGTTTGCTGGGATAATGATAATTGACTGCTCCTATTCCACTGACTCTTGTTAAATTTGGTATTCACAGAGTTCTTCTATCCAATAGAATTCGCTCAATGTCAATTGATATTCGCTCAAAAAAGTTATCGGTCTGACTTTTCAAAGCGTCTTTTCAGGGAAAAACTACATACAATAATATCTTTGATGTACAGTTTGAGATTATATTATGGTAAATCCTTGCACATTTCCTCCGCCTGTTCAACTAAAATGAGGACATCACTACTGTTCCGTCTAATCTTGTTAATAATTTAGACGTGTTGGCTTGGGAGTTTGTTATTATGGTAGCCAACGAGTTCAGTAAATCAGGACCTCATTTCCATCGTCGGACTTGCACCTCTCTTTGAGCATCGCTTTGGCCAGGTGGAAGTTGCGAAGGAAAACACTGTTACTCACTATACAGGGTCCTACATTAAAATGATGGAGCCCCACAATACGCCTCATTGTAAGCACAGGTAGACTATTGAGCCGCGCACAGCTTCACTTATGGCTTATGTAGGTAGTATATGTACAGTTCCTGTTACATAATTGAATTTTAAGAATGATATGTGTTATTGCTATGGACAAAGAGGATTTCTGCTCGTGGTGGAACCACTGTTTGCTCCAGAGGCCGCTCCATGACATCTTGTTTGAAAACATCAGTATTCCGAACAAATGTAACAAACCTGTTAAATCGCACACTGGCACATAAATGAACAAAAACAAACGTCAACATGTTTTTGAAGAGACTGATTTTTAGCGCTCAACTTGGTACACAATCATGAAGTTGAACACACACTTCATAGAACAAATTAGGATTTTACGAACAGTGCATTGGCTCTTTAAAATCTGTCCTGCCGGGTTGAGAAGATGCAATCGGCAGAATCGGAATCATTTACTAAAATTGCGAGCTTCCTTAAATAGCAAACATTATTGTTAACCCAATCACCTGTTCCGCCAACAAGCTGCAGTAACTAAGCAATATTATCGACAGCAACATGTGGTAGTAGGAATCTAGGACAATGATATTAGCCAATATGACTCATGCGCTCCGTAACAGTCGAGACAGAGTATTAGACGTTCTTCAGAGCACCATAGTGTTGGCCCAATACAGCGCACTCGGTTCTGTTCAAATATCTCCTGGCATACATCTTGGCCTGTTTACATATGGATGAACTATTTCCTTCCATTTCATTTCAATATAAGCAGAGTTGTCTCTTTTTGATTGTTTTCCCTGAGTTAGCCATTAAAATACTCGCACGAGCAATACAACTCCGGATTAATTCAAGCTCCTCCGGAAAAATTATGTTCATCAACTAAAATTAAACAAATTAAAGAGGACAGTTAAAGTGCGTCGATGTAGACAACATATGATACTCTCAGTTTGCTAAATCATTTAAAACGAATGTAGTAAACCATAATCCCCCAATACATAACAGGTGTTCCTCCAACCTGTTTATCTACCATTAGCCTTCCTGCAGCAGTCTTTTAAATCGTATAAACTCAATACTCTGCGGCCGGACAGCCGTGACGTCAAGAACCTGGTCGATATGTTTCCTAAATTACGTGGCGGCTGCTGGCAGTGGCGAGGCCCGATTGTTGACATGCAGCGGATTGCAGTATAAGAGAAGCAAGTTGTTGTATGCAGCGCCAAGATACCAATAATGATTGACTCGAAGCACCTATAACAGGAACTATACATCTTTGGGGATCGATTATCTGGCAAAGGTAGATCAGGTTTTCAATCAAGGCAAGCAAAACAATCACCACCATGAACGTAAACAGCTCTATGGATCATCCGTGTCATCTGAATTTACATTATCAATGATACAGAAAGATGGAAAATCACAAAACATTTATCGAAAAATCTTTGAACGTTGACAAAACGGCACTTCGATATCGTCGTGGCAAATAATCTACCGAATCACCTCATAAACTTGCAGAATAGTTTCCTAGTTATGGTCACCCAATCAATATCGGATTCTCTTGACAACAGTCGATCACTCCAGTAGCATTCGATCGAACAAAAAGCATTCGATACCACACGGAAATGCAGTTATTCTCAACAACAACGGATGCCGCTCATAATAATGGATAACGCTCACAACAATGGATACCGCTCCCAACAGTGGATACCGCTCACAACAATGGATACCGCTCACAACAGTGGATACCGCGAATAACAGTCGACAGCAGTAGATACCGCGCAGACAAGTAGACACTCTAAACTTCAAATGACAGTGGATACCGCTCACAACAGTGGATACCAATAATTACAGTGGATACCGCTCACAACAGTGGATACCGCTCACAACAGTGGATACCGCTCACAACAGTGGATACCGCGAATAACAGTCGACAGCAGTAGATACC
>SDVV010004000.1:0-20672 GCA_016164225.1 Gammarus roeselii
CAGATAGACTGAAAAAAAAAAAAATACATACATGCTTACACACACATCCCTACAAATAAATTAAACTTCATCAGCCTAGTCAAAATCTAAACAATCCTCGTACATCAGATCAGCAAGGGCTTGCTTATAGCAAGCCCTGTTTCTTGTGGATTTGTATAAGTAGCGATTGTAGTTCTAATGTGTTGTCAGGGTGTGTTTTGTGCGAGTGAAGGCGGTTGTGTTTGTTAAGTGCAAGTTTTTATGTACAAGTCCGCCACCGTCATCGTTGTTGGGACGGTCGTGGCGGAGTGATGTGTAGCCAGGAAACTTTGGTGTTTTGGACTTTTGTTTGAGTTTTGTTTCCTGTATGTGGTGTTTGTGTAAGAAGTGTTCAACTTATACTTGTTTTTGACCAGTGCCGTTTATATTCATCTGTAATATGTTCAGGTGTCCGGCATTGGCTAGGGGTGGTTGTGGTTGCCCGGGAAGAGGTGGCGGAGCCAAGAAGTGCGGGGGTGTGGGGGGTGTTGGCTGTGTTGACTGAGAGTGTAGAGCCTGAGGCAACACGGTTCGCGCCCCGAATTGGGGAGTCACCGCCGGCGGCTAGGCTGCGGGAGGCACAGTAGAGGGGCCGCTCAGCGGTGGAGCGGCATCGGGTGCTGGTGCGGGGGAGGGCTATGTTATTGTTAATATCTGTACTAATTTTGTGTTTTAGGTGGCAGCTTATACATTGCCACCCATATGACATGTTTCTATTGTTGTAGACACCAGAGCATTGTTTTGTGTAGCGTGTCCATTTCCTACAGGTGCACTAGATCGCGCCAATGCGGCGCATGTAAGGGCGCCCACATGTGTGATATGAGTATGTGTTTGGACCGGGGTTGGCTTCTATGTAACAGGCTTTGAGAAGAAGAAGGGGAAGGAACGCTGGTGATTGTTCACTTCCCCTTAGGGTGAAAATTTGTAAGTTGTGGCTATGGTGTTTTATCGGTGGGCCAGGGGCCCGGGTAGTACACAGGCCAGCGGTGGCGACGTAAATAAGGGGGGGTTGAGGTTATTTCGCGAGCGCCGACATGCTCGACGCTGTCACCGCAAGCATCCCATATTGCGACGGTCTGCTCGGCTCTCGGAGGCTTCCTCTTGGACGGCGAGAAGGCTTATTGTTGTAGACAGTGCGTGCATGTCTGCAGGAGAGGAAATTAGCAAGCCACTTCTTGTAATCTGGATGGATATGGGTGTTGAGTATTTTATTTAGAAGGACGTGTCATGGAACTGTGTCGAAGGCCTTACTAATATTGATATCGCATGCCAGGATTCGTTTGGCTGGCTTCTTTTTGTTCAGACTTTCATAGATAGTTTGTGTGAGGTTGGTGTGTGGAGTGTTGGGCCCTGAAACCGTGTTGCGTAGGGGAGAGTTTGACGTGTGCATTATTTTGTTTAGAACTCGGCTCTACAAGATTAGCGAGGGGTTTGGGAGGAGGGAAATGGGTCTGTATGAGGCTGGATCTGTAAGGACTTTGTTGGGTGTCAGGATGAGGATGATTTTAGCTTGTTTCCAGATGTTTGATATTGTATTGTATAATATGAAAAAGTTTGAAATGTCTGTGAGGGTCGCGATGACTTGTGGCCCTTGATGTTTAAGATGAATGTATGAGTTGCCATCTGGGCCCGCTGCTAAGGAATTTTTCGTTTGGCAGATGGCAGCTATGGTAATAGCTGGTGTGAAGGGTGATTTTTGTTTGAATCGATCTGCAATCTGTGTAGCTGTTTGAATATCCTCCGTGTTGTCTGCTGGTGTGGTAGGTGGCAAGTGTTTGCACAGTGTTTGTTGAGTAGGCCTATGTCTGCTTGTTGTTGGTCTGATGGCATGGTGTGGGTGTTGGGTGGAAGGATCGCCTCATGTGTGTCTATGTGGTTTGTGTTTGGGTTGATGAGGCTCCTGATGAGTTTCCATAATTTTGATGGTGAGTTACGGAAGTTAGTGTCTGCAAGCACATCCCTCCATAGGTTCGCCGGCTACTCACGGATTTTTGCATCTTTTTTTGCGTTAGGTAAGGATTTGAATCTGAGTGATTCGGTCGTTGGTGGTGGGTAAATTAAAAAGATGGTTTTGCTGCTGAATTTTCCCCTCAATATTATCCTAGAAAGCTGGATTGAAGCTGCGGTTACACCCGGGGAGTATATGTTGTCTGTATGCCTGCGTGGTTAAGTACTGTAGTGAAGTGTTTCATGGCTGTGTCAATGGATTTGTGTTGGGTGATATTAAAGTCTTGTCGGGTGACTTCAATTTATGTTGTGTATTCGTCCCAGTCTGCTCTCTTGAAGTTACGAAAAGTATGAGGGGCTGGTCATGGCTTGGGAATCGAAGCTGGTAGTTAGTTAATGACTATTGGGATATGGTCAGATGAAATGTCTTGATGGACCGCCCATTGGCCATTAAGTGCAAGATGGGAGAGCAGAATGAAACGTCTGGAGAAGTCTGTTGCGTGTTGGGGTTGAACGATTTGTGAGTGGATGTCTGCATTGTTTAGTGTGATACGTGTATCAAGCTGATCAACGAGAGCACCGCCCCGACGGTCACTGCTCTGCGAGGTGAGCCAGGAGAGGTCGTGCGCGTTGAAGTCACCTAGGACGGAGGTGTTGGTGGTTGTGTCAAGGTAGTCCAGGTGGGGCATATAGTAAGATGGACATGAACTGGAATGAGGCATGTATATGTTGGATAGATTGTATTTTATTTTGTGAAGTTGTATGTGCAGTGATTGTAATTCCAAAGTGTGGTCGGAGGGAAGTTGTGCAATAGTATAAGCAGATGTGTTGGTGAAGTGAAGATTCTAATGTACCAGTGTAATGAGTCCACCACCACCACCACCATCGTTCTTAGGACGGTCGCGGCGGTGTTGTGTATCCAGGAAACTTGGGTGATATGAAGTTATGTTCAAGTTTTGTTTGCTGGAGTAGGGCGATATGAATGTGATGATTGTGTGCGAAGCGTTTCAGTTTGATTTGTTTCCCACCAATGCTGTTTGTATTAATTTTTAGGATATTTATTGTTTTGGCATTGGCTTAATGCTGTGGTTACCCAAGGGGGTGGGGACACGGGGTGTGAAGGTGGAGGTAGTGGCGAAGGGGATGAGGAACGTAGAGCCTGGGGTAGGATAGCTGGTGCCTCTGGTCGAGGATGCGGCGCTAGCGAGGGCGCCGGACGCACTGGAGAGGGGCCCCCTAGAAGTGGAGGGACGTCAGGTGTGGGTGGGAGGGGAACGGTGTTAATGTTGATATCTGTATTGATGGTATGGGTTGGGTGGCAAATAATGCATTGTCACTCATGTGGTATGTTTCTATTTTTCAACTGTCGAGGTTAGGTACGGGCACCACATTGCCTTCCAGTAGCCTGCCTGACACCATGAAGTGAGGACGCATTTCCAAGAGCTCCCAAATTGCCTTGAATGATCAGCAGTCAAAGCTGTGACAATTCGAAACCTAATTGGAAAATTCCTAGTGCTTCCTGCCAAAGTGAGCCTGTGCCTAACCCCTGACCCAAGTTAAACTACCTGCTAGCTACACAGGAAGTGCATTGGAACTAAAGGTCTAGCTCCAAGAAGAGAATGGACAGGAAGTGACCTAATTAAAAACCTAGTTGAATTTTCATCAGTGTTGTGCAAATTGGGAAACGAAATATCTGTGAAAGTGATAGGCTGTGAATATTAATTTTCTGAGCTTTTGGAAAGAGTAATAGATATTTTTAATAGTACAAACTGATCTGAATTGTCAAAACAAGAGACTTTCATAACAAAATGGCTAGTGATTTGTGCTTGGCCTGCTTCAAAGATCCCAATTTAGCTTGAAATCTTGATGGAAATAGTCTGAAAGTGTGAAATATGCCAAACATTATCTTTTCATGTCATGTGTTGCTAGAGGTAGGTGCTAGATATCCAAAAAGCCAAGCTTTTCTATTTCATTGCCCTTATGGCAAAGTCTGTAACGTTGAAGAAAATTAAGATTTGCACTGTGTGAAAGTCAAGAAGTCATCATGGAAGTGTAACTCATGCAAAGGACAGGAAAATGTTGATATTGTTTGCGCAGAATATGATGAATTTTTCTGCAAATCTTATTCCAAAGTGTCTGATGCTGAACTAATGAGCTACAGGATGCTGGAAAAATCATTTAAATGGTTTTGTAGCAGGTGCGTGACCTGCTGTGATGTTAAAAACTAAACAGCTGGGGAAAAACATGACCAAGCATTTAGTGAGCATAGTACTGCCAAAACTGCTGATGGTTCCTGTTCCTCACTGTCCACTGGCAGGGTTCAGAAATGGCTGCTAGTGACCAGAACAGTGATATGGTAAGTGACATTAGTGTAGATACAGACGTTACTGGTATGATAAATTCCAGTAAAAATAGCGATAGCAAAAATGAGTGATACTGGAGAGCAAATAAAAGACAATTTACCAAAAGAGGAAAAGGCAGCTCTGCAGATTCTATTTAAAGAGCAAATGCAGGCATGGAGTGTCAGGGAAAGACTGTGGCTTCACTCACCCAGGTTGTGTGCCTGGGTCAAATTAAAACTGTATTAGTGATCAAGAAAATGAAAGGCCCAGGAGCGCAAAAACAAAAACTAGTACCCACAGTGAAAAGCCTGAAACACTGCACATTTTATTTAAAAAAACAAGTGCAAGTATGCAGTGTTGGAATGGATATGGCATTACCCGCCAAAAGCGTTGCAATAAGTTCATGGATTTGGGAAGGTATGGTTGCTAAAGTGATGAACTCTGTAAGAAATTTCATCCAAGGGTATGTAATGACTCGTATCGTCATATGCAATGCATCAAAAACGGTGTGAGTGACTGCATATTAGACAAACAAGAAAACCACTGGAGGTCTAGCAAAATGTAACCTCTGTAGCCAGCAGACAAGGAAATGCCAATCTGAGCAACCCACAGCAACATCCAAACATTAACCACGTTGGCCATAGAGGTTGGGTCAAACAACAGCCTCTAAAACACGACATCCGCTTCCAAAACCATGCCAAACGGGTTCCTCTCGCGGCATCAATGGGAGGTCACCCTCGTTACAGTGACCAATACAGAACTACCTGTGATGGCAGATGCCCTCTTGGTGATGCCCGCGTGAGTCCATATGTAGCGGTACATGGCTATCACCACTGCAGTGCTGACCAGTCACTGATGGAAAATTATATTTCAGGAACTGGAGAGTCTTCAAAGTTCCCACTGGTGAGAGAGCTGCCAACACTGAGTCAATAGAGGAAACACTCTCTCAAAAAACATTCAACCAAAATGAATTGAAAATGTCCCCTTCAATTTACAAGGTCTCCATAACACCAGCCAATATAGCAAAATAAAGTTGATCCAAGATATTCTATCTGATAGTGATTCACTCTTTATTGGCTTGACTGAGACGCACCTGAATGAAAATGTTGAATCAGCTGAGCTCTATATTGAAAATTACACTTTTCAGAAGTGACTGCACAAGTGGGAAATGTGGTGGTGTTGGAATCTATGTGAAAGAGGGTCTTGGAAGCTGCAAAAAGTTGAAGTTTCCCAATGATTACTGTGAGTGTCTTGCTGTTAAAGTTGATAATTTGAAAACTATAATAATTATAGTGTATAGACCACCAAACTGCGAGTTTGTACATTATGAAGATTGTCTCGTAATCTTACAGACATACATGTTGAACATTGATCAGACTGAATTAAAAATCTTTCTCTGTGATGACTTCAATTTTCCATTCATCAAATGGTTAGATAACGATCAAGCGGCCGCACCTGGTAGCTATATCATTGGCTAAGGTAACACCAAAGCGAAAACAAATCAAGCTGAAACACTGTTAAAATTAGTAGATAGATATTTTCTAACCCAAATTATTGAAAAGCTGACACAAAATAACAATATCTTGGATCTATTGTTTTTCAACTCAGTTTAGTATATAAAAAAACATTGCAATAACTAAAACTGCACTATCAGATCATAATGTGATTGAAATAAGTCTAGATGCTGACCTACTGACAAGGAACACAGTTAACAAACTTTTTTATTGCAGATATTAATTTGATGAATATACACAAATCTCTGTATAATATTGATTGGAAATGACTCATTGATTGGGCCAACAGTGTGGGGGAAGCAAAGAATAACTTTGATGATATACTGTTGCTGGTGCGTTTACAACATGTACCAATAAAAACACAAATTCCCTAATGAAACAAGTATTATTCAGAAAGGAAATTGCTCATGAAAAAGCAAGCAATTAAACAGAACAAACAAGATGAAGCCATCATCTTGATTGAGAAGTGGATAAAAGGTTCACATGATCAAGTGAGAAGAAAAATTGAAAAGACAGCTATTGATTTTTTTTAAAAAATTCTAGTTTTTCTATGCTTATTCAGCCAAATTTTCAACCTATAAAACTAAAATTGGCCTCTTAATTGATGAATTTGGTCAACTGGCAGATGAAAACAAAGCAATGAGCAAGTTGTTGAGTGAGAATTACAAACGGGTATTTAGTATCCCAACTCTTACTCAGACAAATCCTGAAATTGCCTCCAAATTTTCATTGACTGATCTTAACATTGACATCTCTAAAATTACAAAAGCCGTTGATGACATAGGTAGCAATAGTGCTTCCGGACCAGACGACATCCCAGCTGTTCTATTGAAACAATGCAAACAGGTACTGTCAATACCCCTACGAATGTTGTGCCAGAAGTCTTTGGACACTTCCGATATCCCACAGATCATGAAACATGCCATCATCTTCCCTCTAGCAGAAAGAGGTAGTCTCACAAGCCCATCAAATTACAGACCAATTTCCTTGACATCACTAGTAGTAGAAATATTTGAAAGTGTAATGAAAGGACGAATAATGAAATTACTTGAAAAAAATGAATGGTTCAACTCCAAGCAGCATGGTTTCAGAAGTAAGAGGAGCACGTTGACCCAACTGCTGGAGCACTATGACAAAATAATGAATGCATTGTGTGATAGATCAAATGTGGATGTGATTTATCTTGATTTTGCCAAGGCCTTTGACGAAGTAGATCACAGTACATGTACTGTTATCAAAACTTTATATATAACGCCTGTATCAAGGGGAATGTTTTCAAATGGATCACAATCTTTCTGAAAGGCACAAATCAAAGTGTGATAGTAAATGGAGAAACCTCTGCACCAGTGGAAGTCTTTAGTGAGGTCCCACAAGGCACTGGGCTTGGACCACTGCTTTTCCTAATATTGACTAATGATCTGGGCTAAAGCTGGCTGCATATATCAATCTCTTGCTTTGCAGATGATACCAGAGTACTAGGCATTTGCAATGACCTGAGTGATGTAGAAAAGGTTCAAACTGATCTGAAAGAAATCTTCAGGTGGACAAGTGAAAACAATATGCATTTTAATTAATCTAAATTTGAATCACTGAGATATGGAAAAAATTCTGACTCAAAACCAAAGCATCGTTTAATACTAGCCATAACACAGCTATAGAAGAAAAAGAAAGCCTGCGTGATCTAGGCGTACTGTTGCGGCAGAACACGCCTGTGAACGTTGGCACAAGCACAAAGAACAGCACAAAACAAATTTGGGAGAGCAAGTGATTGAGCCAACTACTGAGGTTAGTATGGGTTCAATCAAAGGGGTAAGGAAACCAGAATTGGGTCAACTCACCAGACGGAGAACGCACCACTTGATGGTAACTAATAGATGTGAAGTAATTGGTCCCTGGTAGACAGAACTTCTACCGCAACTGGCAGTTATTTAAAATTTAGCTGCTCAGTAATTTGGTGGCCTATGGCAACAAATGACTGAACAGGGATGAGGTAATATGATAGGTTTACTGTATGATAATGGAGTAGTGCAACAAGGTGGTAAGCAACACTACTCACTGGGTAGAGCAGGTACAAACAGCTTGAGGCTGGCGCATGAACAGGGATGACTAATACCCATATACAGCCAAGCTGCATACAAGTAACTATGGAGTTAGTGCAGCATCAAGGTTACCTCAGATGGCAAGGCAGCATAGGTACTTCAGGTGGATTCAAACAGGATGGATAACTTACAAACACCCTCAATCTTCACATGCGTTTCACCTCTGAAAGAGGTTAAGCACTAGGTAGGGCAGTAACGAGGAAAGGAGGGAGTGTCTGGAAGTGAGAGGGTTAAAGTAAGTGACTAAAGCTAGTGCAGCAGGTTAGAGTATTGGTGACTCATGGAACAATGTTAATGACACTATAGATGAAGCATATAAACAACTGCTAAATTGTTACAAAAATTGGGTCTGGGCAGCAGCAAGCACCAGGTAAACAATCCCACTAGATCAAAGTACGAGCTCAGATGGGTCTTGGGCTAATACGGTTACACAACCCTTAGTTGAATGAACAGGCATGCACATCGGTAGCCAAGATAGCAAGCAGCTACACAAGTAGAAGAGAGTGGTTGCAGGCTAGTAGATGCCGTGGCATCTAACGTACTGGCGGTGTACAAGCTGGAGAGGAGAACGCAGGACAGGCTGAAGAAACAACAGGAGCAATAATACTGCAGGTAGAGCTAGTCGAGAGCGGGTAGCTTACCTCTACATGGTGGTCAAAACATTGCTGAGGAGGACCCTTGGCTCTGCTAGCGATAGTCTAACTGGTGGCAGCCAGTTGAGCATGCAGGTTGACCCCAAAACAGGGTGCTCCTGCAATAAATCATCAGGAATAAGGTATACATCTCATGATGAATAACGCCCTTGGACCCAGGTATGTGCAAGAAGCAGGGATGGTGGTAAAGTAAGATCGTGTCATCGCCTTAGCAACTGACTCGAGGAAAAACTCCAAGATGAAAGAAAATAAGGGCTCCCAGCACTAGCAACTCTTCACCAAGAAAATTAGCCAAGTAAGTTACCGTGTACTCACCAAATTGGGGCTCCGCTGAAACGTGATGGGTCTTTTCAGATTAGACAAGCACATGTAGGGTGCAGGTTGAAACTGAAGCAGATTGCAGTATAAAGCAACAATAAGCAAGCAATAAACTAGGTGAGTAAAACTCTGCCTGCCTAGCAGAAGAACACGGGGAAGAGAAGTGGGAAATATTAAGTTATGAGATAATATTAGGTCATAGGACAAAACACAAATAATGAGTTAACAAGAAAATGGTTCAGTTCTGCCTTTTCATTACTAATGCAAAACGATGCTTCTTTCTATGAGCAAATCGCAAAGTTTGAGGCCAGTGGCAGGAGACTGTGTTCCTGGGCCATGTGAACCTTTCTGACTAAAAATAAAATGACAATGTTGACTCTTTGGAAACAAACTAATCCAACCAGTCACTAACTATTGCTCCCCTCTCTAGATCCCACAAGAGCAGAAAGATCTGAATAGACTTGAAGCAGTGCAACGAAGCTTCACCTCTTATATTACGGAGATGAAGGGAATAGAATATTATGACAGATTAAACGCCTTGAGGCTATACTGAAGCCAAAGATGTTTCAAAAGATTCATGGTCATAAACGTTTGGATAATTTGGAAGGCTACACTGTCTATGTCAACAAAAAAATGGTAACGAAAGTGACTATGAGAAACCAGGCGAGAATTGGCAGAATGTGTATCTTCAAAGTGTCAAAACTGACTGGTGGCAAAGCGATTCAAACAGTTGCATTCAACAGCTTTACGTGCCGGGCACCTCTGTTATTCAATCGAATGCCATTGGAAATACGTGATATCAAACGAGTGCCACAACATTTGGAGGTTCAAGAGCCGACTTGACAAATACCTCAATTGTGTTCCAGATCGACCCCAAATTAATGGATACCCTCACTGTGGGGATAACTTCCTGCTTAACCGCGAGACCAAGCTGGGATCCAACTTCCGAATGTGTCTACAACGTACAAATGGTGGTGCCGCAGCACAAGTCGAGAGTGCTCCATAGATTGGGGCCTGGTGGCAGCCACGCTGTGACCTGCTGTGAATAGCGAAGAAACTCCAAGTATCCAAGTGAGGAAGTCTTACCAACATAGACTGGGGAACGCCCCTCCCTATCTCTGCCTACGGAACCGGGGTGCACCCGATATGTTCGAGCATGTCATGACGTTGGGATCAGCTATTTCTCCCGGTAAGTTCAATGGGAGCGAACTCAGTGGGAGCGAACGCAAGACAGCATCAATTTTCTCAGGGATGTAGATCTATTATAGTGGCTTGCATTGGTCAAAACAATGTAGGCTGTGCGCTAGCCGTGCTCCTTCACCGTTGGAGAAGCTATGGCTAGCAACAACATCCACTTGCTCGTCACTCTCCTAGCCCACTCTCCACCTAACCGGTGCTCCATCTTCCCTGCCCACTGTTCACCTGGCCCTCTCTCCTACTTCATGCCCGCTAACCTTCCCTCCTGCCCACCACCCCCATGAGCCCCTCTCCTCCCTCTCCCCTGCCCACTACCGTACTGACATGTTTGCACTCTCTCCTGTTTATTCCCCCCTGCTCATTCCCCTCTCTCCAAGGTCCGCGCTGTGGTGGTCCGCACGGGCTTCTGCACCGCCAAGGGTGAACTGGTACGCTCCATCATGTTCCCTAAGCCCATATTGTTCAGCTTCTACAGAGACTCCATGAAGTTTATCGGCGTTCTCTTCTTCATCTCAATGATCGGGATGGGCTACACCTTCTACTTGTACATTCTTCATGGGGTACGTGAACGCTCTGTTTGGAATACTGCTCCAATGTACTTGACCAAAAATAATTGACAGTGTAGTTTCGATCCGGCAGTAGTTTGATATCCTGATGTATTGGTATTGGCCTTTTTTGCATTATCGTTGGGAAGCTATCTGTAAAAAATTAGCATTTGGCCCTATTAGTTTTTGTATAGCAACTTTCATTTTTTTTACCCAAATTACCATCTGAAATAAAAACAAATATTTTGAATATTTGAAAATATATAAATATAAATTGTCTCGCTGTGTTTTCAAGAGTTGATAATTTTGTTTGCTGAAAGCAATAGTGAAAAACTACGCATTTGTTAACAATTTACCGGTAGGTTTTTATAATAAGTTATTGAGTACTATACACAGGGTATTTGGAAATGTACGTTTTGTCACTCCCGTGCCAAGTAATAACTGAAAACTCCCCAGGTGGCACAGATTGGTCTTTTGTTTGTGCTGGGACCTTGAACCGCACGTTTGTTTTGCAATTATAGTGGGCGTGCAAATTTAATAGTAAAATTGGTAATGCTGGTCAAGAGGCCATCAAGAGTTAGCCCTACCGGCCTCTGGCGTGAACCAGGGATCCTATGGGGGAAGGAAGAAACCACATTCAGGAGGGGCCAGCATCCCCTCCGGAGGGACGAAGACCCAGAACCCAACAGCCAAGAACGTGAGCCTCTTCAAGACGACCAGCGTCACGCCACCTCAGCCGAGGACGACCGGACCAACGACCACATCGAGAAGTTGACCAGAAACTTTCGCGAAATGGAGGATTTGCTAAACCAAGCGACTAGCCTCTTCGAGCGGGATATTGAAGATTCCACCACAGAATCTAGCACAATCGACGACCGTCTAACGAGACTTGTGCATCATGTCAAAGCTACATTCATTCAAATCCACGAACTCGTGAAAAACCGACAAACCAAAGTACCCGCAACCTACGCAAGTGCCTCTACCTCCACATCCGATGACAACATGGATGACTATCCGCCCCACAAAAACCGCAACCGAGCTCCGAGGGCTGCAAGGAAGAAGCAGTAATCGCTATTAAATGAACACAACCTATTCAACTATGGTCCCAGCTTTCCCGAACATTGAAAAACATTAGACGCATTGGACAGACCGGATATCTGTCCTTATAGTCTACGAGAAGAACTGAGCACCATCACTGGCCGTCCAGTCGTAAGCATCACGCCAGCGGCGACGAAGGATTCACCGTTGGAGTGGGCACGAAACTTCAAAGCAACACCATACTTTCCAAGATCAGAATATGACAAAAGTCATGCAAAATAATTCCACACCCAACTTTCTCGACCAGTTCAGGCTTGGTTTACATTGAGGATCTCCCAGGGAGGAGGTGATAAGTACATCACCGGACACGTTCAATACGAGGGCTGTGGTCGAAGCTAAAATCACACCGAAAAGGAACACCACCACGACACTCCAGAAAATCAACTGCCCTCCATCCACCAAACTACGTACACCTTTCTTTTTCTGCCTCTGAAACCAAGGTTGCACCCTTTGACAGACGTCCAATGTGTTGCTGCAAATACCAGAAATACGGACACACGAGCGGAAATTGTAACGGTAAGCACTGCTCCTAAGACGACCACGACAGACGGGACGATGCCCTGGTGTGCCCATCCGAAGAAGCCCACTGCCTTCACTGCTAAGTAAACTGCCACCCCACAGTACACAAAGACGGCCCCTAAGATAAGAAAGAATGAGAAATTCTCCAATACCGGGTAGACCACGGGGTCGGGCGACGAGAGGCTGTGGCCTCTATGCTCTCTTTCCAGGCTGACTCTCCCCCACAAGAGAAAAGACCAGCGTCATTCTCTACTCACTTTCTCATAACGCTCGAAGGCAGCGGTGCAAGTAATGTTACTCCCTCAACGAATCTATTGGTTGTGATAAACTCACTCTCACAACAACAACTAGGAAGTAAACCGGGATTCGTCTACCGATAGAGAAAGAAGTATCTGGCCCACGTCGCAAAACTCGAACAAAGCAATGCGATACATAAATGACCCACCTAGACAAACACAAAGTAACTGTCGAATTTCACCCGTCTACCAACGATACCAAACGAATCACATTCACTTTCTGCTACAACCCCACTAAAGATCTGAGCGCTTTTGTAACATGTTTGGCAAAGGATTACGGAGTTACCGGATTCGCTCTAGCAACAGGAATCAAATAACGAAACGCTAGTTTTGCCGCATACCAGACCACCTACCCAAGATCTGACGCACCGGAATTCATAGAAAACTCGGGTGAAAGAGGGAAAACTAAAACTTACTTAGTTGCGGCATAGCCTGCTATGTGCAAAAATGCCTAGAAGTGCACTGGCGACAATGACAAAAAGGACTGCAAAGTCGTCCAACCTACGTGCTACCACCGTTCATGCCTCCATAAACAAGGTGACCGCAACTGCCAAATAACCATGGACCAAAAAACAATAACCACCATGCAAAACGAACGCAGATTCGCACATAAACGAGCCACTCAAATCTGGCGCTACAAAAGCCCAATTCACCTTATCTATGCCGCTGCAGTTGAATCTACAAGTTAATCCAACCCATCAGACGACACCCATACACCGTCAACACAACCCGACCTCCATACCTCTCCCAGAAAGTTTCACTGACACACCGGGCTCAGCAACCGCCCTCGGAACTGAGGTGAGTGGCCCTAACAATGAACCCACCAGCGCCCAAGAGGACACCGTGATGGATGCTGCCTCCTCAGTTGACCACGACATGAGGTCCACCAAAACCAAAACTGAAAGAAGACGGCGACCACGAGGTGCTCAACGCACACCTGCCACAAAGCAAAAAAAATCAGCAAATGCCCAGCACTACACAACAACACGCGAAGGAGTCAGTCAAGACACTGGCTGGGAAACTCTTTCCCACTGACGAGCACTATCTCGTTTACGGAATGGTAGTCATAAAGAGCGGAGTGACGCTCTACTGGGAAGTAGATAAAAAAACTCATACGTATATAATAATTGTTAATTAAGTGCACATCGATGTTGAAGGAACAATATCTTCCAGAAATAGTTGAAACTACGAGAACGTAGTCAAAATTTAAAATTTTACAAATGTGTTAGGACAAAGTTGGACCCAAATGGCCAGCCTTCGCTAAGACACACCCAACATTCTCGATAGACGTCTCTGTGGCTGAGAAGAATATATGCTCACCTTTTTCCCTACGCGTAGACAACTTACTGACCTTGTTGAACATCAATCGCAAGGAATTCAAGCATTCATTCTCCTACCGAATTCTTAAATCAACACCAACGTAGAGGATCAGCCCACCGCCGGTCAACCTAGATATGAAAGTGAACCCTAAAGCCACATCTCAAAAAACACGTACAGATACAGACACCAGGCCGCATCCCCCAGAAAGGGGAGTGGCCGACGGCAAGACCCACCTCACACCCTCATACGCTCACACTCACACAACTTGGCCCTTTAGTGCTAAAGAGTCTGGCCGGTACCCCCGCAACATACACTCGGGGTCACGAGTGCAGTCCGAGGGCCCGTTGTCAGCAGCAGGGCCCGACAGTTTTCACTGGTTTACCCCCGCCGCATCATAATGACCGGGCCCTCTCCACCCACGACCATCCCGACAACAGGATGCCAAGGGTGGGAAAGCACATCAGAGCAGCGTCAAAATCAACCATTCACCACTCACGCCTGTTCATTGCACGCTCTCTCACCATCTCCACATTCATGTCTCTTCTTCCTAACGCCTGCTTCACACCATCCATCCACCCAAACTTCGGTCTATCTCTAGGCCTGCGACCACTCGCCTCCGCATTCATCACCCTTTCCACCAATCTCCCTTCATCTATCCTTTCCATGTGCCCAAACCATCTCAGCACACGCCAATCCACTCTGTCCTCCAACTTCTTCACCATCCCTGTCCTGATTCAAACCACGTCGTTGGTGATCCGGTCTCTCAGCGTTACTCCAGCCATGCTCCTCAAACATTTCATCTCGAAAACATTCAACCTTCTTCTCTCCTCTGCTCTCACCCAAGTCTCAGCTCCGTGGAGCACAGTTGGGACAACAACATGCTCATACAGCCCTCTCTTTGCTTCCATCCCCAACGCCCTACAGCTCATTACACTCCAGTGCAACCAACACTTTTACGCCCCTCCTTCACTCGCGCCTTCACTTCAGTTTCCACAAGTTCAGTTATCCTCTCATGGGAGCTCAGATACTTGAAACACTGAACTTCCTCCGAAAGCTCTCCGTTTAGGGTGACACTAATTTTGTTCGCATTGACAGTCCTCGAGCATCTCATTACTTTACTCTTACCCATGTTCACTCGAAGCTTCCTCCTCTCACACACTCTATCAAACTCAGACACTAGCCTTCATAGCTTCTCCTCTGAATCCGCTACCAGGGCCGTACCATCATCAAATAACAACTGGCTCAACTGCCAACTCTGCCCATTCGCTTCCAACAGTTCCAAGCCACGACCCATCACACTCGCGTTCACCTCCCTGACCACTCCATCCATATATTGGTTGAACAGCCATGGTTGACATCACGCAGCCTTGTCTCAGTCCCACTTTCACTTTGAACCAATCACTCGCCTCGCTTCCCACTCTGAAAAAAGCTTGGCTGCCAGCATAGAAACTCTGCACCGCTTTCAACAGATGTACGCCCACTCCATGCAAACGCAACACCCTCCACAGCGCTTCTCTGTCAATCTTGTCGTATGCCTTCTCCAGATCCCGGGCGCGTCGTCACTAGGAAACTCCCGACATCAGCCTCAGTTTTCACAGCTGAACTCACGGCCATTGCCGATGCCCTCTTAGCGGCTGATACTCTTCCAGATTCCAATATCTCAATCTTTAGTGATTTGCTCAGTGCGCTTCAAGCCCTGGAGATCTTCAACAATTGCCACCCTATTGTTTCAGCAATCATGCGCTGGCTTGTGGGATTGGCCTCCAGAAACAAGAACGTTCGTTTGTGCTGGGTTCCAGGCCACTGTGGGGTGGTGGGAAATGAGCGGGTGGACAAAGCGTCGCGAAGAGCTGCAGCAGCGCCTGACCCAGCAGAACAGCGTCCATTCCCATATAAAGACTTTTACCCAGCGATTAAAAGAGCTGTACGAAATAAATGGAACATGGAATGGTCTGATGTTTCTATGAGCAATAAATCGCGTACTATTAGAGGCAGAACCATACCCTGGGTCTCGTCAAGCAGCCGATCTCGACGGACTGAGGTAACTCTATGTTGATTGAGAATAGGACATAGCAGACAACATGCACAGACACCTAATGGAGGCGTTGCCACCTCCTTACTGTATGGACCAACTAGTCCCTCTTACAATAGCCCATGTCTTGGCAGGATGACCCACATGGACGGAATGTCCGCGCACATACTTCCTCAGGAGCCGGTTCCTGGACCTTCCTAATACTCCGCCTAATTCTTACTGAGTTCCCTCAGAGACAATTCAGTGCGGAACCACTTCTCAGCTACCTTTAAGAAACCGGCCTCCTAACTGAAATCTGATCTGTTGTGAATTGATCATACTAAATCTTACTTACCAATGAACTCCTCCATCTCGGAGAACCACCGCTTTCTTTGCTCACTTTGAGTAGGACACATTTGTGACCTCTCTATATATCCCTATAAACAGTAGTGACCTGAGCATGCCGTGAGTCGAAACAATTCCGGAGACTAAGGATGATTTGTCAATGCCTTAATGCAGCTCTGGCCGCTGGTTTGAAGTTCGGTGCCAGAAGCACTTAGACTCCAGTGCACTAGAAAGCCTTGAAACTCTAATCTAATCTTCTCCAGATCCATGAAGGCCCAGAACACATCTTTTCCTTTGGCAAGGTACTTCTCACAGACCTATTTCACTGCAAAATTCTGATCGGCACACCCTCTACCACTCCTAAAGCCACACTGTACGGGAGAGTATGTCTATACATACTATCCCGTACAACTTACCAACCACACATAACAGACTGATACCTCTTGAGTTGCAGCATTCATTTTTATCTTCTTTGCCCTTTTATAGCGGAACAATGCAGGCACTGGGCCACTCAATCGGTACCACGCCTGCCACAAAACACAAATTCAGTAACCTCGCCAACCATTCGACAATCGTTACTTCACCCTTCGTCAGGCACTCGGTCGCAACGCCATCCAAACCAAGGGCTTTCTCTGCCTTCATCACGTCCACCGCCTCCGGCACCTCTTCCCTGGTTATGTCCGCCACAAGTCTTTCTCCCAAAGCTGGCATCCGACCACCACCACCACCCACAGCAACAATTTCAGTATCTCTGTCATCCTCGACATTCAACAACGCATCAAAATACTCGGCCCACCTCTTCCGTACATCACCACTTTCCAACAACAACTGGTTGTTTTCATCTTTCACCACTTCCTCCTTTCCGGTCTCTCCCTTTCTCACCCTCTTCACCTCTTTCCAGAACATCTTTTTGTACTCGAAATTCTGGCACAACCGTCTGCTCCACCGGACATCAGCGTCTTTTTTGGCTCTCCTCACCACCCGCTTCACCTCGCTTCTCCTCTCTTTGTAGCTTTCATAAGCCACCACCGACTTCACCTGCAACCACTCCTCAAACGCTCCTCTTTTTCGGGCCACCGCCAGTTTGACCTCCTCGTTCCACCTATCGCAATCTTCTTTCTGCACCCGCTTACACGGCGCGCACCACACACCTTCTTCGCACATCTCAGCAACGCATTCCTTAACGCCTCCCATTCTTTCTCCACATCTCTAAGGTCCTGTCCTCTCACGTTGTTATGTTTTTCCCTCAACGCCTGCTGGAACTCCTCGGCTTTACTTCTCACATCCAGTCCACTCACTTTCACTACCTCTCTTCCTCCTCCCACTCGTTTGTTGCCCTTCCACTTCTGCTTCACTCTTAATCTACCTCCCACCAGCAGATGGTCAGACACTCCTCCACCCTCCCCTCCCAATACCCGCACATCCAACAGCCTCCCCACCACTCTCCTCGTACAGATACATATACAGACACTAGGCGAGAAAGGGGGGTGGCCGACGGCAAGGCGCACCTCACACCCTCGTACGCTCACACTCACATAACTTAGCCCTTTTGTGCTGAAAGGTCCGGCCGGTACCCCCTCAACATACACTCAGGGTCCCGAGTGCTGTCCGAGGATCCGTCGTCAGCAGCAGGGCCCAACAGTTTTCACTGGTTTACCCCCGCCGCACCGTCATATATACACCGACGGCTCCAAAACAGGGGACTGAGTGCGCGGAGGCACCTCACGTTCGGCAACCTTACCCAAAGAGGGTGCCTCCGAGCGTCGGGCCGGCCGTCACGAGATGGCCTGCACACGGTGGCGGTGTCGGAGCGTCGGATGCCTTGGACGGTGTCAGCGTCCCCCGGGCTGGACGACGCTTCGCGAAAGACCCTCGACCCCTCCCCCCTTTGTGGCTCCTCAATCGCTTGGGGAGTTGGTGTTGAGCAAGAACAACAACAACCCCAAGAGGACTTTGTAATCTTTGCAGAGCTGCACGCACTCTAATTAACCATCTCAATTACAAAAACTGACCGCCTTCCCAAATATACAGAGTTTTTAGCTTTGCGTTCATAATGCAAAGCTCGAAACTCTGCCTTGCTCTTTGTTAAATGCAACATGACCCTTTCATGATCTCCTAGACGGACCAAGCGGTCGAATTTTGTTCGATCCCTGGACACGTGGGAATAAGAGGTAACGAGCGCGCAGATTCTCTTCCTAAACTGGCGTCTGCCCATCAAAAACAATTTATCACCATACATTACCGAGAATGGTTCCCAATCATACACTCTCATATAACTTGTGGCAACAGAGTGGACAAGAGATGCTTGCAGTTAAACCCTTAACAGGAGAACTGGAAACCAAGTTTTCCAATTGAAGAAACAGTGTTCATCAATCGTCTATGCACGGGATACACGTGGATAACCCACTCTACCATGCCCCTGTGGCCACCGGGTGGCAATCAACGTGAAACACTTACGGATTGCAATGCACTCGCAGCAGCCCGACGAGGCTTCACAAGCTCCCCATGCACCCTACCGTAAACAACCAAATCTCCTTCAGAAAATATTTTGGGCAATTGGAAGCTGTTTAAAACTATCCGCGGTTAAACCCTCTCCGTTCCTGAACATATTAGCCTGCTTTTATATCACAGCTGTTGCTCCTACATGACCTCGCGCACGAAAGTGTGCGATTCTACGAGAATCAACGGATCTTTGTGCCCCCGGGGAGCGTGCTATGACTCGTTAAGGCACAAATCAGAGTATTTGGATCTACCAAGCATCAACCTTTTCTTATGGCCTGTTGAAATTCGGATAATTTTCGATTCACGATCACTGTCAATAATCGGACGGAGCTAACTGATCTGTCCCCACAATGCAAGCCAAGTGATTGTTGAATGCTACAAACTAGCTATATTTATGCTTCATACCAGCTACATTTAAAGCTTCATAACAGCAACATTTAATGCATCATACCAGGTGCATTTGATACACTAAACTAGCTGAATTTACTGCATCATACTACCTACGTTGAATACATCATACCGCCTACTTTGAATGCATCATACTATCTATTTTGAATGCATCATACTATCTATTTTGAATGCATCATACTACTTCTTTGATTGCATCATACTACCTACTTTGAATGCATCATACTACCTACGTTGCCCCCCTAGGCATCTGTTGGGTTCACAGGGTGAACACCCTAATTTTGTTTCAGACTCTTCTCTTCTTCGCTCTTCACTATCTCTCATTTTCTCCCCCATCGTAATTTGCTCAATTGTATTTAAATCATTTGCATCTCGTGTTTAGTTCAAATTTCCATAAACTTGTCTCAGACTCCTCCTATATAACTCTCCTAAAAGTCGGTGTGTGTGTGTGTGTGTGTGTGTATATATGTATATATGTGTGTGTAGGTATGTGTATGTATATATGTGTGTGTATGTATGTGTGTGTGTGTATGTATGTGTGTATGTATGTATGTGTGTATATGTGTGTATGTATGTGTATGTATGTATGTGTGTGTGTGTATATATGTGTATATACATATATATACTTACGCACGCACGCACACGCGCTCTAACTATTCTCCTATCGGGTGGCAAATAACAGCCAAGTTACGCTCTTTCTTTCATGAAACCTTATTATACGACTATCCCTTCTTTCCATTCATGTTGTTCTCATCTCACCTTTGTATCTCACCTTTGCAGCCCCCCACAGCCCCAACAGCCCCGCCAATAGGGCACACAGGCATGGGAGGCAGTATACCTCAGCGCGCCAGTAATCAAAATGAACAGCACTGTACAAGTACTGCAGCAGGACGCCGGTCGGAATGCGCTCAATTGGTCCAAAGAAAACAAAACAATGATGACAGTCAACAACTGCACACAACCGTTGACAACACAAACAAAGCAACAACATCACATCAAATTTAGTCTAGCAAAACTCATACAACACTGCCCCCAATTCCTCCGCCAGAGCCCTCTTGAAGCCGCGAAGTGAATCACACTGTTGTGGGCCAGTAACTATACAAAGGATCACTATTATTTAATTATTTTATCTGCACTGAAACCCACAAACACAGTGGTCACAACCATATAGTGGCCCTTTTAGGGATGTAGTACCTTGCACTGTGGCAAAATTCTTTTTTTTCAACTGACCTTAAGTAAACAAGACTGACAGGAATTCTTCTTCTTCTGCTTGTCAGAATTTCAGTAGTATGGACAAAAGGAATGAGAGCTAGAAATACCTGCTACTAATTGTTAGTTCCTTATAGATGAATAGGTGGCTAATTCTATAGATTAAGTAAATATGACTACTACAGGCTTCCAGCTAGCCTCTTTCAATTTAGTGCATGATATTTTTACTTGGAAATATAAACTAATTTATTAATTGTAATATGAATAATTAGTGCCTGATTCTCTCAGGGCTTTGAAAAGTATGAAAATGATAATTGATGCTTTACTTGCT
>SDVV010004001.1:0-20670 GCA_016164225.1 Gammarus roeselii
GACGTAAACGACACCTAAGCGAACATTCACCGTTTTCTTCTAACCGAGGTAAACCACACCTAGGCCAGCATTCACCGTGTTCTCCTAATGGATGTAAACCACACCTAGGCGAGCACTCAACGTGTTCTCATAATCGACGTAAATCACACCTGGCGAGCATTCACCGTGTTTTCCTATCCGAGGTAAACCACACCTATGCGAGCATTCACCGTGTTCTCCTAAACAAGTTAAACCACAACTAGGTGGGCATTCGACGCGTTCTCCAAACCGACGTAAACCACACATTGGCGAGTATTCACCGTGTTCTCCTAACCGACGTAAACCACACCTAGGCGAGCATTCACCTAGTTCTCTTAACCGACGTAAACCACACCTAGGCGAGTATTTACCGTGTGCTCCTAATCGACGTAAGCCACACCTAGGCGAGCATTCACCGTGTTCTCCTAACCGACGTAAACCACACCTAGGCGAGCATTCACCGTGTTCTCCTAACCGACATAAACCACACCTAGGCGAGTATTTACCGTGTGCTCCTAAACGACGTAAACCACACCTAGGCGAGCATTCACTGTGTTCTCCTAACCGACCTAAACCCCACCTAGGCGAGCATTCACCGTGTTCACCTAACCGAGGTAAACCACACCTAGCCGAGCATTTACCGTGTTATCCTACCCGAGGTAAACCACACCTAGGCGAGAATTCACCGTTATCTCCTAATCAACGTAAACCTCTCCTAGGCGAGCATTCACCGTGTTCTCCCAACCGACGTAAGCCACACCTATTCGAGCATCCACAGTGTTCTCCTAACCGACGTAAACCACACCAAGGCGAGCATTCACTGTGTTCTCCAAACCGAGGTGAACCACACTTAGGCGAGCATTCAGGGTGTTCTCCTAACGTTGGTAAACCACACCTAGGAGAGCATTCACCGTTTTCTCCTAATCGACGTAAACCACACATAGGCCAGCATTCACCGCGTTCACCAAACCTTTGTAAACCATACCTAGGCGAGCATTTACCGTGTTCTCCTAATCGACGTAAACCACACCTAGGCGAGCATTTACCGTGTTCTCATGTCCGACGAAAACCACACCTAGGCGAGCATTCACCGTGTTCTCCTAACCGACATAAACCACACCTAGGCGAGCATTCACCGTGTTCTCCTAACCAACGTAAACCACACCTTGATGAGCATTCACCGTGTTCTCCTGACCGATGTAAACCACACCTAGGCGAGCATTCAACGTGTTCTCATAATCGACGTAAACCACACCTAGGCGAGCATTTACCGTGTTCTTCTAACCGACGTAAACCCCACCCAGGCGAGCATTTACCGTGTTCTCCTAACCGACTTAAACCACACCTAGGCGAGCATTCACCGTGTTCTCCTAACCGAGTTAAACCACACCTAGGCGAGCATTCACTGTGTTCTCCTAACCGACGTAAACCACACCTAGGCAAACATTCACCATGATCTCCTAACCGAGGTAAACCACACGCATAATTGCAAATGAATGGTTACATTCATCTAAGCGAATGATAATACAAGTCGGAGATAAAGACGTGTCGCAGACGGAATCGACATGGAAAAGGTCTGAAGTCATGCTAAACAACATCAAGCCTTCACACGTGAACCTCCATGTCACTGGCATCTTGCCTCATCCGAACCAAAGTAGATACAAGTTTAGCAAGATGATTTTACCAACCAATCGCCTAGCAATTTTCTGCAAAGCTCAGAAAATCTTTTTTTCTCGGATCATTGGGATACGATGATCGACCCAAAGTACTATAACTTTAATATAGTCGCCAACAATGCTCGCATTAACACGTATGTACTTGATACCATCGAAAACATCCCTAAAAACATCGGCGCCGGACTTGTCAACGAGAATAAGTCAGAAATCGTAAACAATATCATACCAACAACTCCGCCAAGCAGTGCCCTACGAAATGACACAGCAACCTCCGCCCGTTCCTATACGAGATACACAACGAATACAAGTCCCCATCAAAACACCACCACAGGTTCTAGCAAAAAACTTCCTGTTATCAATCCAGTCCGAGTGAGAGGCAGTACAGTCGTAGCTCCGATAGTACAATCCGTGTAAACGGACACGAAAGTCTTGGCTCCGACATAAGACATTAGATTAGAAGCAAATGAAGTCAAGCAGATCAAGTCAATGTGACCAACGGTACTCTCAAATGTTACTACGTGAACGCTAGAAGTCTCAGAGACAAAATCGAAATGTTCGGTATCCTTGCATTGAATTGAACTATCGACATAATAGCAATCCCAGAATCGTGGATGAAATTGAGCACCAGACATTATATAGGCGAATTTACTCCTCCCGGTTTCACAACGGTAGACAAGGCCGAGAGGGCGGAGCAGTGCTGTTTCTCATGAAAAACACTCAACAAATATTAGAAGTCACCACTCCAAACGAAAGGCACGACATAGTATAAATCCAAGTAGTCGGTAAACATGTAAAATGTCAAATCACTCGAGTCTATCGCCCCCTAAATACAAGGTTGCAGATGATATCGATATTTATAACACCTTCGTCGTCGATGTTGTCTCAAAGCAACACAGTATTGTGCTTGACGACTTCAATATGCCCGACATTGATTGAGAAGCAGACGAATGCACTGCCACCGGCCAACGTCTGATTGATTTTGCAGACGGTAAGTTCATGACCCAAATGGTGAAGACACCTACGTGAGGTAGCAACATTATTGATCTTCTATGTAGTGCATGCGACTCTCATGTCACGAATGTCGAAGTAGGCGAACCACTTGGAACTAGTGACCACAACTGTATCCGTTGTTTGATAGAGCTCGAGTTGAAAACATCAACAAAATGCGAAACATCATCTAACTTCAGATTAGCTAATTTTGATGACTCAAGAGAGTCAATGATGTCAGCAAATATAACCCTCGGACAATATGTCAATCAATCAATCTCTTGACTAATTCTTGACTGCACTTAAAAATATCGAACATGAGCATATCCCGCGCAAAAACAGACGAACAAAAGCCTATCAGCCCAAGTACTGGAAAAGATAATTGCAGCGCCTCCATTCACGAAAGAAAGCAAAGCATTTGATGAAGCAGAGACATCCACATGACGACGTAACAAAAATTGAATACAAAATTCGCAGACATGATCTAAAGAGGCTCCTTAAACGTAAGAAGAAAGATTATGAAAATGAAATTGCTGGCAATGCCATAACTAATCCGAAACTTTTTTTTAGTTTATTTCGATTTAAAAAAATCAAAAGCTGTAATAGGTCCTCTCGAGAACGATGTTGGTGAGCTAGACTCGGACGAGACTAAAATGAGTGTTCTACTTAATCAATACTTTTGCTCTGTATTTAGGTAAGAGAATCAGGATATCCCCAATCCTGAGGATATCATAGCGACCAAACGAATTGAAGCCCTCACTACAGTGAGCTCCTCCCCCGCCGAAGTTATTAGATATATCAAGTACTGGGAAGGATAATTGCAGCGCCTTTAATCACGAAAAAAAGCAGAGCACTCGATAAAACAGAAACATCCACATGACAACGTAGCAAAAAATGAATACAACATCAGCAGACGAGATCTAAAGAGAGTCCTGAAACGTATGAAGTAAGATTAGGAAAATGAAATTGCCGCTGATGCCAAAACTAATCCTAAACTATTTTTTAGTTATACTTCGAGCAAAAAAAATCAAAATCCGTAATAGGTCCTCTAGAGAACGATGTTGGTGAGCTGGAAACTGACAACACCAAAATGAGTGGTCTATTTAATGAATACGTGTGTCCTGTATTTACGTTAGAGCCCTCAGCACAGTGAACTTTTCCCCCGCCGAAGTTATTAAATAAATAGATAAATTGAAAGTCACCGACTCTCCAGGTCCAGACCTAATTCATCATGGAATTCTTAAAGAGACTAGAAACGAAAACGCCGAACATTTATCAAACATTTTCACCCGATCTCTCACAAATGGCGTCTGCCCCTCTAAATGGAATGAGGCCAATGTTCCCCCAATTTGAAAAAAAAGACAAAAAATGTCTCGGCAGCTACCGTCCAATTAGTCTCACCTCAGGCATTGGCAAGTTGATGGAAAGTTTGGTAACGGATAAAATTACAGAATTTTCAGGATCAAACAAATTGATTGGCGACTCCCAGCATGGCTTTAGACACAACCGTTCCTGTCTTACAAATCTGCTACTATTATTCAGAAATACAGTATAATCGAAATCAACGACACAAAATCTCCAATCGATATCATATACTTTGACTTTCAAATGGCCTTTGATAAAGTCCCCTACAAGCGCCTGATTCGTAAATTTCAGAGCATCGGTTTCCGAGGCAAGCTTAACAACTGGATTAAATGCTGGCTTACGGACAGACGGCAGCGAGTTGTACTTAACGGAGCTTCCTCCCCCTAGGGTAATGTTACAAGAATTCGTGTTAGGGCCAGCTGTCTTTATAATATTCATTAATGGTCTCGATAGCAATGTACTCTCAAACATTAGCAAGTTTGCAGACGATACTTAGATCGGAGGAGAAGTGCAAACTGAATTAGAGTGTCAGCAGATCCAACTAGACTTTAACAAAATTGTTGATTGGTCAGAAAAGCGGCAAATTAAATTTAATGTAGACAAATGCAAAGTTATGCACATAGGTCCTTATAACCCCAAACACGAACATTTAATGTCAGGAAAGAAACTCATTCAAGTCCACGAAGAGAGAGATTTAGGTGTCATCATTGGTAACGACTTAAAAAGCAGCAGGCAATAGAACGATGCTGCTAAGAGAGTCAACAACATGCTGGGTATGATATCCCGCACTATCACGTACAAAAAACAACACATTATGCTCAAGTTATTTAAGGCATTTCTTAGACCGCATCTCGAGTATGTCATTCAATTCTGGTCTCCATTCTTTAAAAGACGTTATTAAACAGGGGAAGGTTCAACGTAGAGCTACCAAACTCATCCCCTCGCTGCGGAATAAATTGTACGAAGACATGCTTCGTGAACTCAATCTTTATTCGCTAGAGAAACGTTTCGTCAGAGGCGACATGATAGAAGTATGAAAGATTATGAAGGGTTAGGAAAACGTCGACCGAGCGAACCTTTTCACTCTAGATACAAACGGAGTGACAAGGAACAATGGATACAAAGTCGTTGGGAAACGTTCCTCGCTCGACATCACACGCATTTTTGTCTCGTATAGAGTTGTCGAAGAATGGAACAAACTTCCAGCGTAGGTTGTGAACAGCAATACAATCGAAACGTTCAAGTCGCGGTTCGACAAGTTCTACATAAATCGCCGTTAAATAACTAAACCGTTCCATTCCTGTTGTTATAAGAAAAAACAGAAATGACACACGAAACTCTCATGGACGTCCTACTTCAGAACTAATCCTTTTGCTATCAAAAAGCAACCTAGTTTGGGCCAATAGGCCTCCTAGACGTTCTACTCAAGAACTAAACCTCTTGATATCAAAAGGCAACCTAGTTTGGGCCAATAGGCCTGTTGTTGTCTTCCTACATTTGTAAACACTTGTAAACACTTGGCGAGCATTCATCGTGTTCTCCTAACTGACGTAAACCCCACCTAGGCGAGCATTCATCATGTTCTCCTAACCGAAGTAGACCACACCTAGGCGAGTATTCACCGTGTTCTAACCGACTCGAACAATATTGAGGCGCGAATGAAACCTGCTCTCGACACGTTCTCTTAACCAACGTGAACGCGTAGGCGTAAAATTTAGTAATCGGTCAAAGTTGAGAGTCGATTTTGCCAATATTAGTTTACAGGGCCACCAACTTTGCAATAAAAATCTACAAATTTATGGAGGTTCATTCTATGTGGGACTAAATTGGGGAAGTCCCCGTCATGACAGCCAAACAGAAACGGTGGCGGGCATAAGAAGAACTTCTAAAATGAATTTGTCTGTAAGGAATTGAATTGTAAATCATTTAAAAATTATTTATGGAAATTAATACATAAGCATATAAGTACCGTAAAAATTAATTAAAAATAAATGACTCGCAAAAAGGGCATGTTAATAATATTTGTTGTCATGAACCGAGACCAAGAAAAGTGATGGGCCGTTAGTAGTTGAAGGCTTGTACTGCCGTTGCCAGAAGACCTGATGAAGTTGCTCACTTCTCCGGCGATACTAGATAGGTTAGACAAATGAATGAAAATGTACTGCTTCGATAGGTATTGCATACCTTTGAAAAAAACGACATAAAGCTGGCTGTAGTTAAACAATTTGTATGTTTTGAAACCGCAAACCGAAATGGGAGAAGCAGGCTGGAAGCTGTGAGTCATCAGTAAATGGGAGTCACAGGCTGGTGACTGTGAGTCTTCAGTAAATGGGAGTCATAGGCTGGTAGCTGTGAGTCATCAGTAAATGGGAGTGGCAGGCTGGTAGCTGTGAGTAATCAATAAATTGGAGTAACAGGCTGGTAGCTGTGAGTCATCAGTAAATTTGAGTCACAGGATGGTAGCTGTTACTCAACAGTAAATGGGTGTCACAGGCAAGAAGCTGTGAGTCATCAGTAAATAGGCGTCACAGGCTTTAAGCTGTGAGTCAACAGTAAATGGGAGTCACAGGCTGGAAGCTGTGTGTCTTCAGTAAATGGGAGTCACAGGGTGGAAGCTGTGAGTCATTAGTAAATCGGAGTCACTGGCTAAAAGCTGTGAGTCATCAGTAAATGGGAGTCACAGGCTGGAAGCTGTGAGTCATCATTAAATGGGAGTCACAGGCTGGAAGCTGTGAGTCATCAGTAAATAGGAGTCACAGGCTGGAAGCTGTGAGTCATCAGTAAATGGGAGTCACAGGCTGGAAGCTGCGAGTCATCAGTAAATGGCAGTCACAGGCTGGAAGCTGTGCGACAACCCCGCTCGAGAGTGCAGGTTATGAGCTTCCATCAACCCCAAATGGAGTCACAGGTTGAAAGCTGTGCGGTGGTATAAAATGGTAGTGGCCGGTCAGAAGTTGTGTCATCCCTATATGGGAGTCGCAGGTAGGAAGCTGTTTGTAAACCCCAAATGGACGTTGTAGGCTGGAAGCAGTACGTCAACCAAAAATGGATGCTCTGCGCGGGAGCTGCAGGTTGGATGCTCTGCGCGGGAGCTGCAGGTTGGATGCTCTGCGCATCTTGAAATGGGAGTCGCTGGTTGTAAGCTGTGCGTCATCAGTAAATTAGAGTCTCCCATCACCAATGGGAGTTGCAGGATGTAAGCTATGCCTCATCCCTCCCTGGGAGCCGGAGGTTGGACGATGTGCTACAACGCCATGTGGAAGCCGCAAGCCGGAGGCTGTGCGTCAAACCAAGGGAGAGCTGCTTGCTTTTGAGCTATGCAACCACCCCTTATGGGAGTCATAGGATTGATGTTGAAAGCCATGCGTCATCCCTATCATGGAGTTGCAAATTGGAAGCGTGCGATATTCCTAAATGGGAGTTGGAGGCTGAAACCAGCGCGTCAACTCCAAATGGAAGTCACAGGTTTGAAGCTCTGCATCAACCCCATATGGGAGTCACAAGCTGGAAGCTGTTAGCCAGCACCGAATGGGAGCCGCAACTTGAGGATTTATTTTTTAATGAGTTTGCAAATAATAAAATTATTGATGTGCTATGACAAGTGGGAAAAGTACAGACAATTCACGCAACACAGAGGATCTGTCGGAGGTCTCCGTGAGCGTGAGCTGTTCTGAAGACAGCATTTACAACTGAAAGTATACCTGGTATTAATGTATAGGTAAGTGTAGTATAGCCAGCCATTAACCTTTACATGAAAACAATCATTTTATATTGCTGTTGGAGGCTCCCAATTCGCAATCGTTTAATGTCATAACGAGTGAGAGCGTCTCATTGAGCTATTGACCTACAAACAATTTAGTACAATGAGTGGCGTCTACTGTAGATTAATTAATCATGATAATAAAAAAATTACATTTACCTTTAGTAAAAAATTGAGGGCAGAAATTCTTCATCAGGGGAATTTTTATTACATATGTCCGCATTATGTTTGACAAACGAGGCACCAATTTTGAAACTAATTACAAAGGTAACAGGACTGATTGTATGTGCACAGGATAGAAACATTTCTCTGAGTCAGTAAAATTTGTAACATATTTGAACAGGTTCCTACAACCACGAGATAATAGGAAGAGCACGTTTATGAAGCGGGGCAAGAAACATAGTATCAGATCGATACAAATTAATAACAAATATTGACATGGTAAATTGCATCCATAAAGTAAACACCGGTTCAAATAAATTCTGCACGGACATGCTCAGACATTTGTTATTTTAATTCACGTTAAAATGTGTCAATGCATTCACTCATTCTTGAGGTCTGTAGCAATCGGACCCCATGTTCGAGCAGCTCTATACTTGAAACAGTTCGTAGTGTTGACGAGGTAAGGTGAGTTTACGAGTCCGTATTGTTACGAAGATTATGCATAGGGTTAATTCTTACGAAATAATAGTTCCAATGAAAGGTAAGGTTATTGAGTCAGAAGGGAGGTTATTGATTCGAAGATGAATGATGTGCCACAGGGGGAGAATTCTCCACTTAAAAACGAGAGGGAAAATGTGGTATCGTCTGCAAGCATGTTCGAATTTTCTAGTGACACGCATTCGAATAATAACGAAGGTTTTATGTTCGTTTCGTAGGTAAAAGCATACAAGCTTATGCAATAAGTTAGAAGGAAATGAGAGGCTATAGTATGAAAAAAAAAATTCTGTAGAGGTTGTTAGATCATTTCAAATTTTATATAGGAAGCATGCGAATGGGATAAAATCTCAGCTTCACAAAAGATGAGAAGTTCCAGCTGTCTCTGCACTACTATTACACAGAGAAAGAGTGCGTTAGCAACTCATGCAAAAGTCTGAACCTTGAATCATACCTGTGTGCTAGGGAATGGGAATTTCACTCCTGGCGTATATAATGGCCTACTTCATGACAGAATTTACCGCCAATTTATTTGATGTGACCCACTTTGAAATAGAAAACAATTGTTTTGTCAACAACAAATGATGTCTGTAAGTTGGAAGCTGTAAGCCAATTATGAATAAACAAGTCTTTAACCTGCCATGAAAACAATCTCTGCAGCTATCATCAGCTCAAGGTCTCGTCCACTTTTGTATAAGTTCTCAAAAGCTTGCTTTTGTTAATGACGTAAAACGGAAAACTCACAAGCGGCTGTATAAAAATAGGTGCGAATTAGGATTATTCACTGGCTTGGAAATGAATGACTTCCACCAGATCTTACGGCAAAAATAGTTCTTGTTCATGATTCTTTTTCAACTTGGTTTTATGTCGGTGAGAAATGAAGGCAAGTTCTCAGGTAGCAGATTCTTCTGGATTTTTTACCTTGAATGAATTGTAAAATACGCAGAAAGATTCTGAGTAAAAAGGAGCTATAAGGAGCAATTAGGGAGACCATTTAGGCTTATAAATGATCCCAGGTGGTTCGAAACGGCAGAAAAGAAATGGGAACTCCGGCTTCAACGTCCTAATGACTGCGAGAAAAAAGTACGGTGAAATCCGACATCATGAACTGAACTTTTAAAATCTCCAGGAACGGAATGACAAGGATCCGATTAATTGCTTCCTTCTCAGAATAGTAGCTTTTAGAGTCTCGACTACGCCTCATGTTTTCGATGAACAATTGCCGAGGTCGGTTCAGAGAACTGCTGCTTCTTTGTATTCTACCATGTGTTCATTATCATCAGAATGGGAGAAATCAATTTCATATGGTCTTTAAGAAATGTAATACGTCTCGATCATAGCGGAAACAAAAAAATATATAACATCATGTATCGGTACTTTAATGTTGATTATCTGTAAGTGTGTCTGTGGATGTCGTCGCGAACATTCAAATAAAGCATCCAGTCTTGGAAGGAGGACCTTGCCAAGTCAGCATTACTTCTGCCGAGACGTTCGTTCTCAAACAGTATTGCTTTCAAGATACTTATAAGAAAGGTTAACAGTAACATATTTTGCAGAGCAATGAATGCACCAGAAAGTGGGTTGAAGAGACAACCAACTGGCTATGAAGTGGCTGCTCCATCGTTTCAGGGCGACACTTAACGATGGCCTCTTTATTGTTTCAGGGCGGGACATTCGCACCGCCATCCAAAAATGTCAAGGCAGACCTCAATCATAGCCACCCCAGGGTGGGACATTCACACTGCCGTCCAATAATGTCAAGGCAGACCTCAATCATAGCCGCCCAATTGTATAAGGCGGGACATTAACACAACCGTCCAATAAAAACACTGCAGATCTCAATCACAGCCGCCCAATTGTGTCAGGGCGGGACACCAAAAAAAAAAACGTAATTGTATCGAATTCGGATCCCAATAATAGTTGCCCAATTGTGTCAGGGCGATATCTTACGAATAACATATACTTTGGAAGCATAATGTCCCTAGGCTTTCAGTGGATATTTCGGATATATAAAACGAGCAATTATTTCATTTGGCATCTCGATTTAAAACTATTGGTTTTCGAAATACAAAATCCTCGTTTTTGGGCCAGTTCAGTCAGATACTGTTTTGCCATCAAGAAGTCGTACTTTCCATTGTGGGTCAAAGTGTGCATAGCAGTGCATATCCCAACCTGAAGTTTATTCTCCACTTTCCTGCTCAGTCTGTTAGTCTACTTAGGCATCTTTGAATAGATATGCGTTCCTGTTGGTAGTTCGCCTTGTGGCAGAGTTTGGTGTCGTTGATGGATTGGGAAATGTTGCTGAATATGTTAACCCATGTTGATGTCATTTGTGGAGGTTTTGGGCCCCTGAACACTTCCCTGTGGCACTCCAGATGCAACCTGCAGATTACCGACTTCTTCTGACCAGTACAGACCTGTTGTGAGCAGCCCATGAGCCTCTTTGACCAGAACAGACCCGTTGTAAGCAGCCCATGAGCCTCTTTAACAAGTGCAGCCCCTTTGGGAGCGACCAATGAGCCTCGTTGACCAGTACAGACCCGTTGTGAGCGGCCCGTGAGCCTCATTGACCAGTACAGACCCGTTACAAGCGGCCCGTGAGCCTCTTTGCCCAGTACAGACCAGTTGTCAGTAGCCCGTGAGCCTCTTTGACAAGTACAGACCCGTTAGGAGCGACCAATGAGCCTCGTTGACCAGTACAGACCCGTTGTGAGCGGCCCGTGGTCACCCGAAAACACTATTTTTTGTATACCGAGGGCCTTCACTGTTTTTGTCAAGCGTTAACAGGCACCTTATAAAACCCTTTCTTGGAAATAAGATAGATAAGGACTTCAGTGTAATTTTTATTTCTTCGTTTGACAGTTCACCTTACCTATAAATCTATACTGGCTTTTTTGAGCGATTTAAAACTTCTTTTGTTATGATGACATCTTGACCAAATTACAGAAATATCAGCGTGTCGGGCTCTCCTCACAATATATTTCCAATGGAAGCTGGAGGTTTTAAGTTCGAGCCTATCTGACCCCGAGTGAGACATTCTGGCTGGTCTCCTCAATGGTTAAAGGCCAGCCCATGAACGCCGTAGGTGAAAAAAGATATCAGCTGACAGCTATGCTGCAACCCGCCACACAGGCAATTACGCGTACCAACTCGTTGTCAGCGTGAGCCGTTCTGAAGACAGCATTTGCTATTGGGATGAACTTAACATTAACATATAACAAAGGTTGGGAAGTAAATTTAACTCTACATCCCAGCAACCGATGGACACTGTTAAAGGAAATGGTCAAATCTGCATTTTTTAAGATGTCGAGACATTAAAGTGTATCATTGGACCATTGATATCAAGAAAATTAGGCACAGCATGTGTGTCACCGACCTTTACTCTACCATGACAATTTACGCTTTCGACTTATACCTACTAGAGAACTTGCGAGTAGATAATGTCCGAAATGAGGGTGTCTATTACATTACTTACACATTGTTTGGCGTACGATGACAACAATTTGAAGCCATGTGCATAGTTACCATGACATGGTATATATGCATATGACAAAAAAATCATTTCAATGAGTTATATTAAATGGGTATAATAAATGAACGGATTTCTACATGAACATGATAATGATAAATTTTGAGCATATATGAAACGAAAAAAAAAATAATGAAGGTATCTATAAAATGAATCTGTTGAATCACAAATTGTTTGACGAGGTAAAGTGCGCAGCGGAAATAAATTACAATTCAAGAATTCCTGCACCTACAAGTTCAAAAGGCATAATTTTAGTGTACGTCTGAAGGCAGCTACACTTTTGAACGTTCTTATATCTGTGGCAATCGAATACCAAGTTTTAGACGCTCTGTATTTTAAAAATAGTTGAAACTGCATTGACGTCTCTCGCTCTGCGAGAGACTGGCATAAATATTGGGATTCACTCATTTAAGATCAAGCCAACCACAGGAGTGAGACTGAAAGGTCTGGAATTACCTGGCACTTGCTGCTTCCCTTCTTGAAAATGTCTTCCCTATTTGCCCTCTTCCAATCAACTGGAATGCTTCCAGTACTCATAGATCTGTAAACATCTCTGTCAGTGGACTGCTCATGATTTCAGCGAGATTCTTCAATATTCTCGAGTGCAGTTACCTCGTTCCTTCATTGGCACTGGAGTAATTGTTTTCCAATTGTGGCCGCGAAGAGCGGGCAGTGACACTGGAGGGACAATCGTAACTGCTGCGGAGAGCGGGCAGTGACACTGAAGGGACAATCATAACTGCTGCGGAGAGCGGGCAGTGACACTGAAGGGACAATCGTAACTGCTGCGGAGAGCGGGCAGTGACATTGAAGGGACAATTCTAACTGCTGCGGAGAGCGGGCAGTTTGACTGGTGATAGGATGCGAGCGACTGGGGGAAATAGAGCTACAAGTACAGTCGTTGATGCAGCTTGCGAGCAGTTGTGACGAGAGAAAGGATTCGAGCGGCCTTGGGAAGAATAGCTGAAGTGACAATCCCTGCTGTCGAGATCGGGCAGTTGTTACTGAACGAAGCTGGAGGCACGATCATTGATGAGAAGAGCGGCAGTTTGACAGGGTGAATGATGCGAGGAGCTAAGTGAGGAGCGTTGAAGGGCAATTATTGCTGTGGCGAACGAACTGTTGGGATTGGGAGGATGAAACGAAAGGCCGAGGGAAGTGAAGCCGATGCGACGACCCATGCTGCGTAGAGCGGGTGGTTGTGACTGGTGAGACGAATGATTTGAGACACCGCGAGAAGGGGAATGATTGGGCCATAATGCTGCGGAGATCGGGGCTTTAGAACTGGAGAGATGATACATGTGGCCGGGGGTAGCGACGCCGAACGAATGATTGATTGTTCGGAGAGCGGACAGCGCAGATGCAGTCAGATTCAATGGAACTGATCAGCTGAGTACGGACAGTCTGTGTGCATTCGTCAATACACTTTTTACAATTTATGCAATATCGCTTAGCATTTGAAATTTATTCCGGTATTATAACAGGTCAAAAAAAATCCCAATCCACAAATACAATGTACCAATCTTGGTCACCGTCCGCTGACCTGAAGACCATTGTTTGGGCCTCAACAATATTTTATATTTTCATATAAGGAATAGCAGTAATTACATTTCCCGTCAGATCCTAAAAATATCGTCGTAGTACAGAAATTTAATTTGAGGAACGTTTGAGACAGCAATCTCTGAGTACATTTTCATTCAAACTCAAAGTAAGTATGATCAGCATCGTGCACAGTTATCTGCCACCTTATAATCGCTGTATCGCTAAGGAAATAATTACTGGACGTAATCAATCTTTTACGTGCAGTTTCCATAAAATTCTGGGCATTTGTTAATGAGGCAAAGTTCGGATCAAAATAAGCGAAGTGTAATTTTTACATACGGTCCACTTTAAAATACTTATAACTAAACAACAATGCACCGTTCTCAGCAACGTCAAAACAAATAGAGTGCACTGCTAAACACAAACACTACACAACAATACAACGTTCTCAGTACCATCAAAGTAAAAAATAAAAACCCCGCTGTGGCAGATGGTGTGCAATGAGGTGAGAGAACTCTTTAAACCCCCGCTGTGGCAGATGGTGTGCAATGAGGTGAGAGAACTCTTTAAACCCCCACTGTGGCTGGTGGTGTGCAATAGGGTGAGAAGAACTCTTTAAGCCCCTGCTGTGGCTGGTGGTGTGCAATTTGGGAGGAGAACTTTTCAAACCCCCACTGTGGCTGGTGGTGTGCAATAGGGTGAGAAGAACTCTTTAAATTATCACAGTGATGTCATCATCGGAGAAACCTATAGTCCGTAGCTAGGAATCGAACCCAACGTCGCTGGTATGCGAGACCAGCACGTAGTGCACTCCGTCATTCAACACAACAAAAGTTGTGATTCAAGGTTTCGTGCACATTGTACTGTTTTGGCTAGACTAACACGGTCCTCTGTTATCACTGTGTTGCTTGTATATATATAGCACAGTAATCGTGCATAAGTTGTTAGAGAGAGAATATATTAACAATATCGTTTGGAATTATTTCAATAATGTGTTGGATGGCCTGTGTTGGATAACGGAGTGCACTGCGTGCTGGTCTCGCATACCAGCGACGTCGGGTTTGATTCCTGGCTACGGACTATAGGCTTTTCCGAACATGGCATCACTGTGATTATTTAAATAAATCCCAACGATATTGTTGGTATATTCTCTCTCTAAGAACTCTTTAAGCCCCCGCTGTGGCTGGTGGTGTGCAATATGGTGGGAATTACTCTTTAAACCCCCGCTGTGGCCGGTGGTGTGCAATATGGTGGGACGAACTTTTTCCATGGCGACGAGGGACATAATGTTTAAGTTTATTTGACCTCTCAGATTCACACAAAATTTTATAAGAATTTTCTGACTGCAGGCGAGCTTGCCAACTCACTACTCCGGTTGAGGGACGCCCCATCAATCAAACAGCTGTAGTCCTTGAACGATAGTGCGTTTAAACTTTCGTGAAGAATGGATGATAATATTTATTGACTCATGCTGAACTTTTTTTTCAAATAGTGCCGGTTGAACAGGCCAATGTTTAGTGCTCTACGGTACATGTTATTTGGAAACATCATTATGAGTAGTAACGCATTTTTCCTCGTAACTGAGGCAATTGGAGCAGCAAGAAAAACTCTGACGGCTTTCGTATTCAGGAATGTTTTTAAGTCGATCAATCAGTGAGTCCCTCTAACGGCGGTTCCGAGATCATCATGCAAATTAGGAAGAATTCTCATCAATTGGTGAATCTTCCTCAACAAGACCCGTCCGCATGGGGCAAAAAATGCAGCATTCAAATTGTTGAACGATTCGGGAGACGGGGTAAATATAGGGCGCTACATAGCAGATACGGGATACTAGTATAAATGGGGTGCTACAGAACAGACACGGGAGATTGATAAATAGAGAGCGCTACATAGCAGATATGGGTGCCTGGTAAATAGGGGGCGCTACAGAGCAGATACGGGTGACTGATATATAGGGGGCGCTACATAACTGATACTGGAGACTGGAGTGCTACAGAGCTGATGCGGGTGACTGATAAATGGGGGGCGCCACATATCAGATACTGGAGACTGGTAAATAGGGGGCCCCACATAGCAGATACGGGTGACTGATAAATAAGGGGCGCTACGTAGCAGATACGGGTGACTGACAAATAGGGGGCACTACAGATCAGATACGGGTGACTGATAAATAAGGGGCGCTACATAGCAGATACTGGAGACTGGTAGATAAGGGTCGCTACAGAGCAGATACGGGAGATTGATAATTCGAGAGCGCTACATAGCAGAAACAGGTGCCTGGTACATACGGGTCGCTACAGAGCAGATACTGGAGACTGGTAAATAAGGGGGCGCTACATAGCAGATACGGATGACTGATAAATGTGGGGGCGCTACAGAACAGATACGGGTGATTGATAAATAGGGGGCGCTACAGAGCAGATACGGGTGCCTGGTAGATAGGGGGCGCTACAGACCAGATACGATTGACTGATAAATAGGGGCGCTACATAACAGATACGGGTGCCTGGTGAATAAGGGTTGCTACAGAGCAGATTCTGGAGACTGGGGCTCAACAGAGCAGATACGGGTGACTGATAAATAGGGGGCGCTACATAGCAGATACTGGAGACTGGTAAATATGGGGTGCTACATGGTAGATACGGGTGACTGATAAATAGGGGGCGCTACATAACAGATACGGGTGACTGATAAATAGGGGGCGCTACAGAGCAGATACGGGTGACTGATGAATGGGGGGCGCTACATAGCAGATACTGGAGACTTTAAATAGGAGGCGCTACATAGCAGATACGGTTGACTGGTGAATAGGGGGGCGCTACGTAGCAGATACGGATGACTGATTAATAGAGGGCGCTACAGAGCAGATACGGGTGACTGATAAATAAGGGCACTACATAACAGATACGGGGGCCTGGTAAATAGGGGGCGCTACAGAGCAGATACGGGTGACTGATAAATAGGGACGCTACATAACAGATACTGGAGGCTGATAAATAAGGAGCGATAAATAAAATTCAAATTAGAAGCATATGCACGGCTCTGGTAGAAATAATATTTGATTACGATAGACGCGTAGTAGAGTTGGTCAATATCCAACACTGCTCTACTGTGTTCTAGGAAATAAACCGCCTACTATCACATACATTTAACGCAAAATGAGATTAGGTAGAGCACATAACTTATGAATACATTTTAGTTGCTTATGACTTGTTGAAGGGAACGCATTACAAATGAAATGTTACAAAATAATTTTTTCGATCACATTCTTTTCATCGTGTTGTAAATCTCAAACAACAAATCGGTCGTAATTTCTGCTAGGAATGCACTACCGAGCCTGATAAAGTCCGGCAGTAACGAGCCTGAGACCTCCCGGCAATAACTAGCATGATACAGTCTATCAATAAAAAGCCTGATGCAGTCCGCAATAACGAGCCTGATACAGTCCGGCAATAACGAGCATGAAACAGGCCGGCAATAACTAGCATGACAGTCTATCAATAACGAGCCTGATACAGTCCGGCAATAACGAGCATGGGACAGGCCGGCAATAACTAGCATGACAGTCTATCAATAACGAGCCTGATACAGTCCGGCAACATCGTGCCTGGTACAGTCCGGCAATAACGAGCCTAAGACAGGCCGGCAATAACGAGTATGAGACAGGTCGACAATAACTAGCATGATACAGTCTATCATTAACGAGCCTGATACAGTCCACAAATAACGAGCCTGAGGCAGGTCGACAATAAGTAGCCTGATACAGTCTAGCAATAACTAGCCTGATACAGTCCTGCAATAACGAGCCTGAGACAGGCCGGCAATAAGTAGCATGATACAGTCTATCTATAACTACCTGATACAGTCCGGCAATAATAAGCCTGAGACAAGTTGACAATAACCAGCATGATGCAGTCTATCAATAACGAGCCTGATGCAGTCCGCAATAACGAGCCTGATACAGTCCGGCAATAACGAGCATGAGACAGGCCAGCAATAACTAGCATGATACAAACTTTCAATAACGAGCCTGATACAGTCCGGCAACAACAAGCATGAGACAGGGCAGCAATAACTAGCATGATACAGACTATCAATAACGAGCCTGATACAGTCCTGCAATAACGAGCCTGAGACAGGCCGGCAATAACAAGCGTGATACAGCCCGGCAATAATGAACCTGGTACAGTCTATCAATGACGAGCCTGATACAGTCCGGCAATAACGAGTCTGAGACAGGCGCGCAATAACAAGCCTGATACAGCCCGGCAATAATAAGCCTGGTACAGTCTATCAATGACGAGCCTGATACAGTCCGGCAATAACGAGTCTGAGACAGGCCGGCAATAACGAGCATGATCCAGCCTGACAGTAACGATCCTGATACAGTCTATCAATGAAGAGCCTGATACATTCCAGCATTAACGAGCATGACACTGTCTATCAATAACGAACTTGATACAGTCCGGCAATAACGAGTCTGTGACAGGCCGGCAATAACGAGCCTGATACAACCCGGCAATAACGAGCCTGAGACAGGCCTGCAATAACGAGCCTGACACAGTCTTTCAATGACGAGCGTGATGCAGTCCGGCAATAACGTGCCTGATACAGTTCAGGAGGTTGTAACAAATCGACTGTTAATGTGTGATTTTTCATAATTTTATTAATTTCATCTGTTCGATGTCTCTAAAGATGTAACTAATTCAGAAAACGAAGCATTTATGTTTCATTGCCCGAACGGTAAAGAATGCAATACCTAACAAAGTGAAAATCCACAGGCAGTTATGAAGTTATCATCGAAGTGTCACACTTACAGAGCGCAACAAAATAACGATATTGTTTACCCGGAATGAAGCAACTGTTTTGCAACCCAAGTGCAAAAGATCCCGATGTAGGACTAAATTATGTAGGATGTTTGGAGGATCATTCAGATATTTTCTATCAACTGTGTGACCAGCACTGATCTTTGAGACCGAACACCATTACCATCACGCTATTGATTGTGTTTGTTCACAGAGCCTTGAACCAATAATCTTGTACTGCAATCATAGCGTTATTAAATATTGATTCGCATGTGGGCAACATAAGAGTTACTGCAATGCGAAGATGCATCAGCTACAGTAGAGTTGTGTTCAGGCATCAATAATGGGATGGTCAACAAGGTAGAATGTCCAGCAGGGACATTGATTGAAACGAAATTAATAAGATTAACTTCGGAATATTAGTTTTACTTTTTTCAACATATTAGAAGCGTTTGTAGTTTATTAGGGAAGGCAATTATTCTTGACCTGCAGTCATCGTTCTGACAGAATCATGTATCATCCTTCCACATGTCACGCGATGACCTGCAGGCCTTGTACTGATATGATCATGTTTCATCCCTCCTCCGGTCACGCGATGATCTGCAGGCCATGTGTTGATACGAACATGTATTCTCCCTACACTGGTCACACAATCACCTGCACGCTCGTTTTGATAGAATTATGTGTCCTCCTTTCACCGGTCACACAATCACCTGCACGCTCGTTTTGATAGAATTATGTGTCCTCCTTTCACCGGTCACACAATCACCTGCAGGTCTCGTATTGATAGGATCATGTATCCTCCTTTCACCGGTCACACAATCACCTTCAGGTGTCGTATTGATAGGATCATGTATCCTCCTTTCACCGGTCACACAATCACCTGCAGGTCTCGTATTGATAGGATCATGTATCCTCCTTTCACCGGTCACACAATCACCTGCAGGTCTCGTATTGATAGGATCATGTATCCTCCTTTCACCGGTCACACAATCACCTTCAGGTGTCGTATTGATAGGATCATGAGTCCTCCCTCTATTGTTCAAAAGTATTTTTCCGGTGTTACAGTTTGTTGATTTTTTTTTCTTCTATACATTTATTGTTCAACATTTTAAAATACAATTTATCTTTAGATTTGGAGTGGCGGTTGATATTTGGCTTGTCATTTATTCCTCAGTGGCTGTTGTTGCGTTGGACAGCTATATAAAATGTTCCCAGTCATGTGTGCTAGCGCGTGGGTGACATTGCTCCGGACGTCCTGTCATTATGAGTGATGCTGCCCAGAAGACTGTTTCAGAGCTGACCGGCAGAGGGCGCTCAAGGCTGCGACTGAGGAGAAAGAAAATGACCAAGTGTCGGTAGCCGCAGCAGCAGACAGGACGGGAGCGCCACATGGACTGGTTTGGAAGTGGAAGTCGCCCGGCGAAGGACGTTAAGATTTGAAGGCGGTGCCTGGTAGAAATTTCAGAGGCTAGTGGTCCTGGTCTGACATCAAGCAGTTCGTGGAGATGATTTTGGTGTGAACCGAGAGAGAACAAGTGTAGTACCCAGGAGGGAGGTTTTTCGAATCAGCACCAATTATCTAAATTGTGAGGAAAGAACGATCTAACCATGGATATTAAAGTTAAAACTTCTTTCTCCCGCAGAGGTGGTTCATGGATAGTAAAACCAATGGAGGCGCAGAAGCATGCAGGCGGCTATACTGGAATGGTTTTAAACAAGAGAAGATGTGATTTCAGGTACGTATCCTTATAGGTTGTCACACGGTCTGGGAGATCTGGACTAAGAAGGTTAATTTACCCCAGGGTAAATTCCTTTACATACAGGACTTTTAAGAATTATTTCTCTATTAGGAAAATTTAAATTTAAATTATACAATAGGAATTCTAAAATTGAAATTTAAAAATTTATATCATAAATTTGAATGATAAAATCTTATTTGCTTACCGCAGCAGTCATGGGAATGTTGGGCGTGGCAGCTGCCGCTACCTTGTTAGAATGGGTCTGTCCGTATGAACCAGAATTCTTGCTTTTTGGGCGCTCGAGGGTTCTCTTTTGCAATTACAAACTTGATCTCCGACGTGCAAGTCTTGACTGGGTTTTGGACTGTTTTTTCGACCCGGACATTGAAGCGCTGTCGATTTGTGTTCTTTTTGGAAACTTAACTTTCTTAGTCCATTTAAATTATACTATATTTATGAGTATACGTATGCGTATGCATATGCGTATGCGTATGCGTATGCGTATGCGTATGCGTATGCGTATGCGTATGCGTATGCGTATGCGTGTGCGTGTGCGTGTGCGTGTGCGTGTGCGTGTGCGTGTGCGTGT
>SDVV010004002.1:0-20669 GCA_016164225.1 Gammarus roeselii
GTATATATATGTATAATACGAAACACAGAACATCTAACTCGATTTTCCCTTTATTTATGGTCAAATATTTGATGTGGATGGGAAGGAGCAAAGAACACTAGTGAAACAAAATTAATAATATCAAGGGAATCCTCGAGGTATTTCTTTCTGGCCTCACGTCTCTTGCCTCGGAATTTGCTGACTGTTGTTATTTTATCGTTGTCATCACAAGCCTGAACAATAATACATGACACAGAACCTGTCGCGAAGCTGCTGACAGATGGCAACAATTCCTCCTCATTTATGTCGTTAGTCCGGACAGTGTGATTAATTTCTCAGGTCATTCGAAAGTAAGCCTTTGGGCCCGGGCGAGGCTTAAATAAAGGACAATGATAAGCCCAGGACGTTAAGGTTTGGATGGCGTGGGGCTTCAGTGACTGGCCTCACTAAGACAAGAGTGGGGCGCAAACGTGGAGTTGCACAATAATATTCGTTATGGTTAACCTTTAACCAAAGAACAACTAGACAATTTGAACTAAAAATCCCACTTGATAGGAATTATAATCGGAATATTCGGGCTAGCAAAAAAAAAAAATTTGAATTCCACACATTGATCTTTCTATATTCAGAAACAGGGCACAGTTTCCTTTAAGAGAGGCGTTGCCGAAGGTACGCTTTACCTCCCGCACCTATCATGCACTCACACACATACCAAAACTTAGCTCTTATACGAACACGGGTCCAGCCAGGAACCCACAACACACACATCATGAGTAAGGTCTGGGAACTTGTGTCGTTTATTCCTCTGGCTGTCTCATTGAGATGAACGTGGGGGGGGGAGGGCTTTGCAACTATGACGCAGCATGGGTAAACCAGAGAAAGCTGTCTGTACAAGGCCGACAGCTTTCTCTGTTGTACCGCCGCTCCTTTCCAGCTGACTCCGCTACTGTGTTGCCATAGTGAAATGTGTAGAGTCATTTTGCACGACAAAATCGTGTAAGTTTTGTACAAATGAAATATAAATTTGTTGTTTGTCAGAAACAACGAAACAAAACGATTTAGTACTAGTACAGTCTCTAACTTGCCCAGAGACGACAAACAGCGCTCACTATATTACCTAGGCCGCCCCTGTCCCGTTTATCAATGAATTCATTACCCAATTGATGTTGGAAAAATCATATTTTTTCAACGCTTCCGTCTCAAAATTATTAAGACTAGATAAAAAAAATTGATCGAAACAACCTAGAACAATGAATTAAATGTAATAAGCTCGGCAAACAGCCTGATCGATCGCGGAAAATATGAATTTGCATATTCACGGCATCCGGTTCTCCTAATCATGGTCGGTTGACACAATTACATTTATTTTAACTTGATTATTTACCAATGAATAAAATTATATTGAAATTTCAACGTAAAAAGAATTATAATAGTAATTAACGTTCATGATAGGAAAATTGAAATAAAAGGGTTTCTTTCAATATATTTTCTATGATAAAAAAAATACTTTCGGAACAAGTGTCACTATCTTACTAGCAACTATTTCTACAGCTGCCCACTAAACCGCTTCTGTCAGAACAGTTTACTATACTGTGAACTTTCTTTCGATTGGCCTCCCATTATAAGCTATGAAAACAATTACACATATTTTCATCGTCGCTATTTTAAGTTACAAATATTTTCATGCATAACTGCCATCGAACTCTCTACTGCCGTGAAAGCTATTTGATGAATGGGCCAATGTATGCCAGAGATGACAACTGATGCGTCACAACTCGTTTGACGAGCCTTGACTCAAATGCAACATTCGTCTCTATGAAGATCACATCGACGGTCGTAGAGTGACAATTCCTTCACAATATAACTATGTCCTACCCCTGACGTGTTTTATATATTTTTAATTTAACCATACATGGCCTGAAAACCGAAGCTTACTTAAAATATGCACCTTCAGCCTGGCCCAACCTAACCTAACTCATGTTGACGTGAAAACCGAAGCACATGCGATATTGTAAATGAGAAGTATTTTAAGTAGGAAGGAGCCTCCCATGGAACGCTTATTAGCTTTGATGTTGGATTGGATGATGAAGTTCCTGAAGAGAGCTGTTCCAGTCAAGCAATTGTCTGGACACGAACCTAGCACAAGGCTGGATCTCGCAACAACAAAACAACAATTCGGATTTGGGTGAAGAAATTCCATGGAAGGGCTTTCGTATTTGCGCAATGCCCTCATGAACCAAACATGATAGGAGACTCTTTAATGGCAATAAATTGCAGGTAAAGAGTCCTGACGTAATTGCTGTTGTCCCATACACGTCTCTTTCCTCAAAGAAGTCACTCTGTTGATGGTCAACAAAATAACGGGGCCTCTTCTTCTCGAAGAACGGGAGTACCGCAGATCCCTTCATTGCTACAAATGATCTTCCAACGGATTTGCTGGTGGGAAACATCAAGACCCTTTTCGATTATTATTAGCCAACCCCTCACTCAGTTTCCTCGGAGTGCTAAAGTTACCTGAGCTTGAGACTGCACGGGCGGCAACGAACAGATTTCAAGCACACTCCCGAGTAGAGAACTGGGTGACGAGATAGCCAAACTATTGTATAACTCTTTATGCTCTTGAGACTTCACGTGGACTTGGAAATCGGACGCTGGTCTGGAGAGACCAAGGATCTTAATGTTACAGCTATCACAGATACTTCTTGTGACGAGGGGCACCCTTAAAGGTCGAAACGTCCATTTTGTGTAGAAATAATAGTCAGCGCACAAGGTTATGTCCTTCTGCTGTTTATTGTGATATTTTAGCGGGCTGAAAAGATCTCTTGGGATGTTGTTGTATAATAATCTGTGTTTGGTAATTTCTCCAAATTATGTATATTGTTCTCAGGGCTCACAATCATATATACAATTCCGATTGATACTGAAGTGTAATTTACTCGGACTAATGGTGGATGTTTCGTTATTGCATATGGTATCAACTGCGTTTTTTTTTTGCAAGTTGAAAGTAGTTGATTAATGTATGTCTCCTTCCTTTCGAAATTGTCGTTTAACATTTGACCTTTTCAGTGAGGGAGAAGATTTCCATTCATAGGCGAACAATTCAATTACATCAGTCAGTATGTGGACTCGAATACGATAAAAACTATTATAAAAACGTAAGGTCATTCCTTTATTCTTTGGTTCGATCCATTCATACACTTGGAAACAATATGTCACTAATAAACAAAATCTCTATTATATCTCTTGAATTGGTAATAATAAAGCAACAACTAAATTTTTTATACATATCACTGTCATCGTTACCGCTTGATTGATTGCTGTTTTTGTTAGGAGGAGTATAGTATAACTAGTGAGAACAAGGGATTTGATCAAATTCAATCCCTTTGGTTGAACAGCTTAAATTATAAAGTTCACGGTCGATAATGGTTCTGAAGAGAACCACGAATTTGACATGAAATATCCGGTTACAATAATTTTACATGCAATAACAAGAAAAGCAAAGATGTATATAGTACAAGTGTATGTTGAAATAAAATTCACTGCTTCTTCTGAAGGGGTTTAAATATGATCCTGTCAGAAACTGAAGTCCCATCAATGATGTGGACATCGTTTTTTTTCGTTGAAAAGTATTAGCAGAAAAAAGGTAAATTGCTAACAAGTAGGAGCATATTGCGACACTTCCGAATTCATGTATTGGTATCCCTGTACAACATATACCTTTTCTTCTATTAGAAGATATTTAGTAGCAACATAATCTTACTTCAAATATTGGGTCAATGTGCTAAATTGTTTAACTTTCGAACGATTTAAAAACTGAATTATTGGCAAATAATACTAACAACGCACAGGTTTTCCTGTTGAGAAGACAGTTTCTTCTAAAAGCTGGGGCTTTCCGGGGCAGTTTTCGTGTTTCAAGGGGTTCAGAAGATCACTTTATCAAATCAATACTGATTACATCGACATTTCCTTCGAATTTGTCCATCGAAGCAGATGTCGACAGTTGCTTATTGGTGATATCGGTCGCTGGGACAGTAGGAAAATGTTGACGCTTGGTTGTCTAAGAGATATTTTCTTGTCGGCATCCTCGCAATCTTCCAAAGGTAATATCCCTTGTGCATCACCGTCGAAAGATTGCAAAATGAGTTTATTGCCTCGAGATTATCGAGGACACTTTAGAGACGACCATCCTTTTTTATTAACAAGAGATTTAGGTCCATTAACTTCTCTGCTTTTGGAGGCTTCTTTTTAATCTACTATTTAACATAAAAGAAAACTGAAGGGGTTATATAAATAATAAAGTTCGCGCGTCTTTGTTACCGCAGCTCAGGTCTGTTCTTCAGAGTCGCAGCTCAGGTCTGTATAAACTAAATTTAAATGACCTTGAAACTATAATCTTATTACTTCAAAGGAGAAAAATAAATGAAGATATTTACAGGAGCAAGATGAAAATTACTCATTTGATTGAATGACTATTGATGTGTCAATTAGCTCTATACACCTAAGCCTCAAAAGATGAGTGTATGATTATGATACATCAAGTACGCAAAATATATCCGTTTGATAGGTATGTTCGAAGTTGGTTTCTCCATTATTGCTCTCATCTCGAAGCTGTAGTGTCCACTGACAATTTATTAACGTATTACAATTTTTTTCCGGTGAACGTTGACGTAAAAATTGTATATTTCGGGTGTTTTGATATGCGGAGATTAGAATAAAGTTTGAGCTATGTAACCCCGAAGTTATGATAAAGTTATAAAGTTATAATGCAGTCACTTGAAGTCACTTGAGGTTATAATGCAGTCACTTGAAATAACATTAGGATCAAATTAGTACAGCTCGCGCTATCAATCGTGAAGATGATGATGAAACCACCAACAATATATTGAGTTACGCAACTCCATATCAAAAGTTTTTTTTTCAAAATTTCATATATACAGACAAAGAGTAGCTGCAAGGTTGCAATCGATATTCGGTCACAGATGGAAAGATGGGCCGAAGAACCCTGCCCACGAGGCCGTGGCGTGTTGCCCAAGCTGGAAGATCCAACTTGCTTGCCACAACAGGGACTGATCGTCATTTACGAAATCGAATCGCAAATTGCATATGCCAATTGTAAGTCCTTCCATTGCATAGTGTAATTATGAACCGAAACTAAGTGGGAATTCAAACAAATTATGTTGTGTAGAGAAAAAAATTGTCATCAGACTCAAAAGAATGTGACTGCTCTTAGGAATAGAAACTTGGTTAAAGTCCCCGCTTAAAACCTGTTAAAACCATGCTCAGGAACTAGGTTAGAAGTGAAAATATTTCTTCCAGAAATACCTGTGGCAAGCAGGAATGTGTTTTCCTAGTAGGCCGTGAGGTAGTGATTGTTTTTCTTTCCTTTGACATTTTGCATACCATCAACAACGCAGTTGCAAGCTGCTCGACAAAGAAAAAATCACTCATATTTACAGTCTTTTTGACGGGGTAACCATGTATATTATTCTATTTGGATAGGTCTTACTTGCAGTCATTTTGCTGAGTTTGTTCAAAAGGTCATACTTGGTGGCATTGGATATTTTTGACCAAGATCGCAAGTGGCATACGCCAGACTGCAGCGACGGTAGCGAGTGGTACTTAACGGAAACAGCAGCGAGTTGTAGTTAACGGAGCTTCCTCCCCCTGGGGTAATGTTACAAGCGACGTGCCTCATGGATCCGTGTTAGGTCCAGTTCCCTCTATAATATTCACTAACGATTTCGAAAGCAATGTACTCTCTAACATTAGCAAGTTTGCAGACGACACTAAGATAGAAGGGAAGCTGCAAACTAATCTAGAGTTTCAGCAGATCCAACTAGACTTAAGCAAAATTGTTGATTGGCCAGAAAAGTGGCACATGAAATTTAATGTAGACAAATGTAAAGTTATGCACATCGGTCCTCATAACCTCATGCACGAATATTCAATGTCCGGAACGAATCTCATTCCTGTCACCGAAGAGAGAGATTTAGGTGTCATCATTATTAACAACTTAAAAAGTAGCAAGCAATGTAACGATGCTGTCATTAAAGGCAACCAAATGCTAGGTATGGTATCCCGCACTATCTCGTACAAAAACCCACACGGTATGCTCGAGTTATACAATACGTTTGTTTAACCGTATCTCGAGTACTACGTTCAATTCTGGACTATTTATCATAGAAAAAACGTTATTAAAAAAGAGGAGCTTCAGCCTAGAGCTACCAAACTCATCCCTTTTCTGTGGAATAAACCGTACAAAGACAGGCAACGCGTATTCAATCAATCTTTAACCGCTAGGAAAACGTCGAGTCAGATGCGACAGGATCGAAGTGTAGAAGATTATGAAAGGTAAGGAAAACGTCGACCGATCGAGCCTTTTCACTCTAGATACGAACGAAGTGACCAGGAACAATGGATTTAAAATCGTTGGGAAACACTCGAAATCACGCGCAGTTTCTTTACGTATAGAAGTGTCGACGAATGGAACAAACTTCCAGAGGAGGTTGTAAACAGCAATACAATCGAAGCGTTTAGGTCACGGCTCGACAAGTTCTACATAAATTGCCGATAAATATCTAACCGTTCCTTTTCTTGATATAAAAATAGGAATGACACATGAAGCTCTCCATGACGTTCTACTTCAGAACTAATTCTCTTGTCATCAAACGGAAACCTAGTGCGGGCCAATAGGCCTGTTGTTGTCTTCCTACACTTGTAAAAAAAATTATACAATCAAACAGTGTGTATCAAGTCGATTCAATGAAGGTATGGCGTTGACAGCCTCTGATGTACTGTACCCGGCGCTCACTCATCTGTGCTTACCCATTACGGGATGGGAAATATAACAACAAAATGAACCCAGGCAACACAGCCGATTTATACTGCTTTTCCATCAATTTCCGTCAAATATGCTCTATGAAATGTTTGGATTTTCAATTCAGTATGATCACTGTTTGACATGTACGTCCATACGATTTCAAGAATATCTTGAAAATGTACACACTCACATCTTATTGGCCTTTATACTATAATTATTTCGGTTTTCAGCATTTCAACTTTAATTGCTAGACATTCGTAGTAATCGTTTGAAAGCTTCAACTCTTTACAGCTCCCACAACCATCTTCCACATAGACTCCAACACCACCACATTTAATATATGTTCGGTCCCTTCTGAAAATTTTGTGATTTTCAATATGAAGCTATGATGATAAAACGATTTAATTTAGGTAAGTCTCAGTCAAGCCAATGAAGAGGGAATCACTATCAGATAAAATATCTTGGATCAACTTTATTTTGCCATATTAGCTGGTGTCGTGGAGGCCTTGTAAATTCAGGAGGTGACACTTTTTTAATTCATTTCGTTTGAATGTTTTTTGATAAAGTATTTCTTGTATTACCTCTGTGTTAGTGGCTCTCTCAGCAGAGGGAACTTAGATTTGCAAGGGCCATGCAGGAAACTCTCAAGAGATTCTAAAAAAATTGTCTTCTTCGACTGGTCAGCACTGTAGGGGTGACGGCCATGTACTGCTACAAATGAACTCCGACGGGCATCACCAAGAGGGCATCCGCCATCACAGGTAGGCCTGTACTGGTCACTGTAATGCGGGTTATTTCCCGTTGACGCTGAGGGAAGAATCCGATGGGTACGGTTTTGGAACTACACATCGTGTACACGAGGCTGTGGTATTACACAACCTTTTTGATCAACATGATTAATGTTTCGCTGTTGCTGTGGGTTGCACAGATTGGCGTTTTCTTGTCTGTTGGCTGCTATAGCTACATCCTACCGTTCATACACGGTTGGTTTTTTGACATTACGTGTTGTGATGACCTTAACCTGGATATCTAATTTGATTTGATGTTCATTTTGTTTCAAAATACGTAGTTTTGATCTGTGTACATTTATGTATAGATTTCAGATGAATAAATAGCACAATACTGTGTAGGAATGCATAAAGATTTTTTTGTTCTGTTTATATATTACGTCGATATTTCTTTGGTTGCGACATGTTCCGGGAATATTTTGCATTTATGTTCGTCCAGCTATGGAAGTAAGATGCACGTTACCGTTCATACTGGGCCTCATTTTCTCAGTTACTCGTTGTAATGAGCCCAATAAAGCTACTCAATCTGATTTGATGGTCTTTGCATACAACTATACACGTGTTTTTGATTTGTGTATATTTATGTAAAGATTTTGGATGCAGAAAAAACAATATCATACCATTTGTATATGAATACAGATTTTTATTTCTTTATTTATTTGTATCCTGCTGGTTTCTTTGTTCGTCTAATATGCAGCAGACCACACTATTTTTTTTGTCAATTTCATATGACTGTACGAGTCATTGCATACTCTTAAATGATTTTTTTCTTCAGAGTATATAACTTGTGAAACCGTAACCCCCCAAAATCCATGAACTTCTTGCAACGCTTTGGGCGTGTCAAAAATTTCCCTGTAGATACTTGTTTTCTTAGCTCTCTTAATCCACTTTCATTTTCTCTATCACTATTAGAAATATTATTTGGTCCAGTCTCACAAGCAGGTGGGCCAACACTGACACTACGTACCAACATTTGCCCTCCAAACTGAATCTGCAGGGATTGCCCTGTTCCGCTTTTTTTGGCTCTCCACGGTCACTCTTACTTTACATTTTCGTTATGTCACTGATATTTATCGCTCCCGTAACATCTGTACCTAAACCGATGTCACTCACCATATCACTGTTTTCTCCCTAAACTGCCGTTTCTGTACCCTGACAGTCAGTTGACAGTGATGTACAGTGACCATCAGCAGTCTTGGCCGTTCTCTCTTCACTAGTGGTTTGGACAGATTTTTCAAGTCTTTTTGATCGAAACGCTGATCGAAGATCGAAATAGATCACGCATTTGCTATAGTACCATTTAAGTTATGTTAACATCATTCTGAAGCACATTATTCCGGCATCGGACACATTTGAAAAAGATTTGCATAATCATTCATCACATTCTTCTCATGTAATAACAACATTTACATGTCCTTTGCATGTCTTTCACTTCCGGATGCCTTCTCATGACTCGAAAATCTTCATTTTCGTCAACGTTGCAGTTGCCGTCGTGGCAATGAAATAATTAAGCTCAGTTTTTTAGTTCACTAACTTCTCTAGCCACACGACAGATGTAATTAATATGTTTTACATATTTCATATTTTAACAAGCTACTCCTTGTAACCCCTCGAACGGAATTGAGATCTTTGAAACAGCCCGAGTCCTGACACAATTATTTTTTCATCAGTTTCAGAATTGCTCAAAGACAAAGTCTTTTCTAAATCAGATTTATTTAGTTGTTAATGTTGAAAATAACATGATTTATTTTTCCACTAGCACAGAATATTTATGTTCACAGCTTATTGATATCACTGATTTTATTCCCAGCTTGCACAACACTAATGAGATTTTTATTGGGTCACATCTTGGAACAAGGTTTTGTCACATCTTTGTTCACTGATTCTTTTGGAAAACTATAGGATAGACGTCCTCACTTCACGGGGTCAGGCAGGCAACTGCTGGTGCGGAAGAGCGCTGACCTGTTTATGACTGATGACGACAACCTCACCTATGGACAATGTTACGACACGGTGGACACCATTGCAGCTGGAAAGTACAGGATGGAAGTAATTGCCAAACAGCGATGCACCCATCTCCTGAGTAGTGACGGATCATCACTAATACCGACAGAGAATCACTATATCGCCGTCTGGGGAGGGGGAGTGGCAAGAAGGTACCTCAGAGCGTTGTTCAGTCTGCTCTGTCATTGATGACATATCCAGCAAGCACCAAGACAAGATTATTGCCCAAGAAGAAGGAGAAGAATACCAAGAAGATGAAGAAGACCAGAAAGACTAACCCCTTCGTGATAAATATTTGTATACGGTCGGATTCTCAGGACACAGACACGTCAAACTCTCCCAAAAGTGAAAGTAATACGGAGGTAGAAAACAATCCTATAATGCTAGCGGTCTGCCACTATCGTCCGAGGAGCAAACATCGTTCCGGTCGCGACATGGATGTTGTCACTCCGCCTGTGCTTGAGGTGGATGGTCGTGTTCCTCTCATAAGTAAATTACACACATTTGCGTGGTTCTTCACACAGAAGTTTCACTGCCATAACAACGACCAAACACAAGAATTGGCCAAGTTTTGGTTTTAATCTTTGTGAAGTTATAAAATCAAAAGAGGACGCAAACTGATGAACTCGCTCATGAGAGGAAAGCTTCTCACTTTCTATAAGGATCCGAAGACGTCCTCAGCAGAGTCGCAGTTGAGGACGTCCCAATCAGGGGTGGAAACGCTGAACCGTTAACAGTCACATGTCGATCTCTGCGTTGCCTACCCAGTCGCACAGCAACATTGATAAAAATATAGTAAATCGGTTGCTTAGGCTGATAGAAACTTTGATGCAGTTAGGAAAATGGTCTTAATGGGGGCATCAGACGGGAATAATAATATTAGGAAGAGGCAGTGTGTCGGATCAATCTCATCAGGTCTTCAGGTGTCAGATGATCACTTTGGAGTAAAGTGAAATCATGGACTGAGATGGCATCAAAGTAGCAGGTACATCTCTATGAGTTGTCAGATATTTGGCCAACTGAGGTTTGGCTGTCTTATTTCAGAATAGTACAATATCAAGTTCAGGTGATATCGAAATTTGCAATGCTAGTGTGACTCCGAATCATATCAAACTCTCAGATAAGATCAGAATTTTTCATCGTTCATCGTTCATCGTTCATGCTGTCCGATGAGGCTGAGAGGCAGGGCCATAAGTTAAGTTCAGTACGATTTTCGAGGCTGGTATGCCCTTTTGGTCTTCTAATATTGTCCCGGTTAGAAAAAGAACTTTTCAATCCGACTGTGCATGGCTTATCAACAATTAAATTAGGTAACTGTTATAGACAAATTACCTAGTTCAAATATGTCAGATTCAATTTTCGGCCTCCATGGAATTAAATGTTTCCCATGTGTATATCTGGTACGAGGTTAATACTAGATCCCTATTGATGACCAATGTAATCAGTGCACAGTTTTTTCCTACCATCGTATTCATTGGCAGATTTAGTTTACGTCATACGCCCTCAGCCTCTCAGCAAGAATTTTATGCTGTTCCGTGCACCATTCCTTCGAATAAAGTAATCGCCTTTATAAATGACATCCTCATGATGAAAAGCGTATTTTCAGAGCACCTTGATCTTACATCCAAGGTCCTCCATGCGCTTGCGATGTACTATATCAAAATCAACCCATCAAAATGTGAGTGGTCTTAGGCGGAGGTAAAGTATATCGGTCACATAATTAGTCAGACAAACTAAAAAAAAAAACAGAATATGTGTATACAATTTCAGACCCTCATAAGCCTTCAACAGCAGCGGAACTCAGACAATTTTCAGGCCCTAATAAATACAAAGGCTCTGATCTAGACTGGCAAGATGACTGAAACACATTCTCAAATTCGGAAAATGAAATATAGTCAGATCTTGAGCTGGCTTACCAGATAATTGCGATGGTGAGAGCAGGCTGAAACCATGGGCTGATGCATCTGGCCTTGTTTACCCAATCCAGGAACAGCATGGCAGTCATTGAATAACTCGATTCTAACACATCACTTAAATACTGTACTCATGCGAGAGAATTTAGAGCCTTACGCCAGGGTATCAAAACTTTTTGACCATTTTTATTTGACACAGAATTTACTTTGTTCACTGACCATCAATCCCTTGTACATTTGCAAAATATGAAACTAATGTGTTCACGGTTAGCCAAAACTGTAATGGAACCTGCGGATTATGTCTTTCAATTTCAGAATATTCCTGGACTTCTAAACAAAGCAACGGGCGCATTTTCGAGTATGGTGGGAACTAAATTACCAGACCATGAAGTTTCAAATACTGATCCTTTGCAGCGTGATGGTCTTACATATGATGATACACCTGTGGCCGGGGCTGGTGGTTTTATGATTTCTTGATTGTATCTCACGTTTTTTGGTTGAGTTGATTATCGTGTGCCATGTGATGTTAACCTGCGCGCAAAGTTGGTAGATGAGATCACCAATCATCAGAGAGATATATTGAGCCACTTGAATGCGACTCTCGCAGGAGTCTTGAATTAATGCGTTGTCAGGGACAGCTGCCTCTTCTTGAAATGCTGTTAGCTGCCACTTACTTATTTAGAAATGAAATTCATGTTCATTGTTGGACAACCCAACCTGTCATTTATCAATTTGATCTTTATCTTCCCTCCATTCAACTCCAACAAATCAGTGTTATTCATTTCAGTCTCTGTGTGAACGTCGAAACTATTCGCCTCCTGACCCTAAATCATCTGCATTCATCGTAGTCAATCGTTCTCTCAATTTTCCTCCAGTTTTTCTGCCTGATCTGGATTGTGAGAGCCCAGATTAGGAACTTGAAAATTTCACTAGGAGCCTGCTTCACATCGATAATTTGTTTTCTGGTTGACATCGGTGCGGAGTGGAGTTTGGTTTCTAGTCATGCACTAGATCAAATTTCTACAGTGGCCACAGTGCGAGTATACAAAGAGTAGCTCTGTGATAATGCAGGGGTTTTACGAGAGAGAACTCTTTATGATAAAACTGTTCGTTTCTCGTTTTCATTAGACGATTTACAATGAAATAGCTCTTCAGGACTGCTATTGTTAGTGATAAAGTTAGGCCTCATTGTTTTCATTTGAGGTTCAACTTCCTTTAAGAGTACGATTTTTAAATTAATCTCCCTAAAAAATTCATTTGAATTCAATGACCAGCATGTTGACCGAATTCCTTCCAGTATCTTTTCGATGCCCTCAATTCCTCCATTTTGATGGTTCATTCAGCTCTATTTTTTAAGTCATATCAGTTATTGATGGCAGTGATGTCCGTTTTGAAATAAATGGTCAATAAAACACTATTTCTGGCATGTCACTTCTGCTCATCAATGCTACTTGTAATCATGTTCTAACGGAACCTTCAGTTCCTAATTCACTGTTGTACAACCTAACTAATGATGTTTCCACAACTCGTTGGTCCAGTGAACTCAAACCTTTCCCACGTTATCATCAAAGATTAGCCATGCCCGATGATATTCTTGAGTTGTAGTGTCAATTAGCTATTATCTTTGTCACGTTCCAAAATGGGCTCGATCTGATCCTTATGTCTACTAGAACTTTGCTCATGTAGAATGGGATAAGGTTCTAGACCTGCTTTCATACCTGTATTACCATCCTGCCAAATATAGTATGCTATAATGACGTGTGCACCACGGGTCACCAATGTTATATTCAGAAAAAAAATTCAGTCCTGATGCAACTAACACTAAAAATGCAATCGCACTTTCCTTTCGAGCTGATGGCAGCAGATCTAGTTTCCCACCCTAGAACATTTTTAAGATTTATTTGTTGCTATGTTGCGGTTGAGCAATACACAATGTGGGTTGCAACAGTTTCCATCATGAACAAGGGTATGCACTATTGAATATCCTATGCTACAGTGGGTAGCTTAATTACCAATACTTGTATTGCGGATGAATGAGAAATTCATGCTCTGAAAATTAAATGTTTGGTTATAGATTTCGGTATACATACATTTTTTGTTCAAAATAAAATAGACTTGATTGATTTGCGTATTCATTACGTATTTGAAACCAGGATGATATACCTGCAGAAAACAAAAAAAATATCCCAAATCAATGAAATTCAATTTGAATAGAAAGATGAAGCGCTTGTTATATCGAAACCCCGGAGATAACTGGTTCAGGCAATAAACTATCATCGTAACTCTGAAAAATCTCTGGGTGATCATCGAAAATTCATTACTGACAGAAGGAGATACCGGAATGACGATCAGTGGGAGCGACGATTTATCACCAGCAACACGAACTCTGCGCAGTTCAGGCACCGGACGGTCGGTGGGAGCGACGAACTATTACCGGCAACCAAAAGTTGGCTCAAATACCCGATGCGTGATCATCGAAAAGCCAGTACCAGTAAAGAAGGAACATCCTCTAGATAACCCAGTATAGTTTGTCTGGGTAATTGTCGTCTGATCGGTGGTACCTTGTCCGGATCATCGTCTTTTATCCCTGCATATGAAATATCAATAGACGCAGACCGGACAACAGCGAGGCAGCAAAGGCTAATGGGGCGAACATAAATGACTTCAATTGTCCTCATTGTAACTTTGTGAAATGTCCTTATGTTTGTATTAAACCTGTTCATAACGATCGGGGTTACTCTAGTGTTTTTGTCTCTGCTTCAATAGTCGGCTGCTCTCGCTGTGCAACGCCTAATCGAATGAGCCAATAATCAATGAGCCAATTTTACGAATTACAATTGAAATATTAATTGTGTTTCATACAAAAGTTTACGCATATGAAAACTGGCGCACTACAATCTGTTGATTACGAATATGTTCTAGCTTTGATATATGCCAACACCTAAAGAGGAAGTCGGTAGTTCATGTACGCGTTTCTGTTCTCACGACGATATGTAACGGAGATTATGACGACTGTTTGAATTCTGTCGATCAAACAGAAAACATGAGAATTGTGATTGTGATGTTCCTTCAGTGAAGTAATAGTTAAACATTGTACAATTTTTTTATTCAAGTCATCGACTATAAATTTCATCCATTTTAAAACCGTTTAATATTGCGTGGAGTTGCATCCGGTTGAAAATGATGAACTCCATAATTGATGCACCTTCTTCCACCTGAATTGAACGATTTGCATGATCCAATTAAATGGCCTTCAACTTGTCAATCACATAGCAACAAACACAAGAATAAAATGGAAAATGGGAGAATGAGTAAGACTAACTTTTCACATCAACAACCAAAAAAAAATCACCCAGTAATTCTGTCATAAATTGTAGGTTATTATTCAACATTTGATTCGAATGACGCCCCGAGAAGGACTCATTGCTTAACTTCTGGCCCAATTCATGTCTGTCGCTTCCAATACAAATTAATGTCATGGCCTCCTGTTCCCTGGCCGTCAACGCGTCGAGATGCGACGTAGCTTGTTCATTCTCACTAGAACCAGGGGTAACTTTTTTGACATTCGATGAATTGCATAACTATATTCGAGATATCTGGTCTTAGTTGGATTGTATGAGGTATCAATGAATGGAGCACTAAATATATGACAGTATTAAATATTGGCGGCTAAATGAAATTAAATGGGGAGAGTTCAACTCCTCAGACGAAACTTATGTTTGTGATCGCCCTTTGACCACGATTTTATTCTATAAACAGATGGTACGTGTACAAAGTGAACAGTTCTTCGACGCAACGCTTCGGAGAGAGAAACGAAAATTCGCCAAGCAATACAATATTTTGAGCATTAGGGAGTTCAATTGGTCGTAACAGTAAGTTGTCGATGTTTTTAGTAATATTAAATGAAGCTGCAAATGTATTCATTGTCTTGGTTCACAACGTTAGGTTTCACATTCCAATTACAATACATGCTCCAAACACTTTTCTGGACAGTCAAATTGTTTGTTTATAGTGCCATTTTTCTGAATGCACACTTTCGAAGGACCACGTGAAAATGCACAGAAAGATATATAAATTAAATTATCATTATGTTCGCTTTATATCCCTTCCATTAAGCCATTGTAAACAAAAATCCAATAGACTAGAATTCGTAAGTGAATCCTTATGCGGCGTTCGACCTTCGTACAAAACGCTTCGTCAGCCTTGGGCGATCAGAGATAAACCACAGCGTTCGGTACTTTATTGTGATGAAAAGATTACGCTACCTGGGTGTCGGTTATGCCTGTCGGCCACACATTACCCTGAACGGGACCCCGGTACTTCATGATCCAATCAAAAGGGTTATGTCAGGTCACCCATGGATAACCCTGGAGCGTCGGGCTTTTTACTATGTCTGGTACTTCATGTCCGATCGAATAGGATACGTCTAGTTACCCACACATAAAGAGGGATGGGGTGCCGGGTTTCGACGATTTTCCGGTGTTCCGCCATACTTCCATTTTTCACTCAGTGACGTGTTAGCGTAGCCTTTGACGGGCGATCAGCACTGAACCAACATTCCGGTTAAAAAACGTTCATAAGATGACGACGAATCGGACCATGTGAGAGTGCACGCAACCCCTGGAGTTAGAACACTTTCTGAATTCAAAAGGGAATCTGGGGTGGATGGTGGTTATTCATTTTATAGATCATAAACATTTTATTGTAGTATTTCAGTATTTCTTATTTCGTGGGCTCTATTATTTATCTGTGCCCTTTTTTCATGGTGATCTATTTTGAATTAGTTATATAATTATGTATCGTTAGACGCCCGCAAGGGCCCTAGGAGAACTATGCGTTGTGTTAGTTAGTCTAATCTAATCTACGGTGGGAGAATTTGCACTCTCCCTGGCGCCTAATAAATGTTCAAGCACAGCTAGGCGTTTTGATAGCTGAGAGTGAAAGACATGAATGGCACTGTGCGTGGGGGGGACGAGGCGAGTCGAGACAGGTTTAGGCGGGTGGAAACGAGTCGACTGGTGAGGCAATGAGTCGATACGAACCGATGATGTTTGAGACTAGGTGACCCGAGAAGGGAGGGACTCGAGGCACCCGGGGGTTTCGGGAGCCCAGGGGACTTGGAAGAACAGTAGAATTTGGGAGGACCCACATGGACCCTTCCGGGGCCCTTTGGGACACTCTTGAGATCCTTTGGGACCCCCTTGAGAAACTTTGAGGCCCCTCTGAACCCTGGGATCCCTGCTTCCCCCTCCCCACGCTGTAAAACCCATACAACGAGAAATGTATGCATGTTAAATGCTTGAGTAGGACAAAAAACCATTACAGTCCGCGGATTACTGGTCTAGGTGCGTAGAGATTAGTCGAACATGTTGAGGCGGGTCGAGTTGGTCGCGATGAGCCAAGACTGGCCGAAATGATTCGAGACAAGCCGAGATGAACCTAGACGAGGGGACCCGGGGAGCTCGGGGGACCCGGGTGATCCGGGGGACTTGGGTTACCCTCCGGGACTCGTCGGACTCTTTTGAGACCCAGGACACCTCTGCCACCCACTCCCACCCTAAAATGCTAGAGTGAAAATTTTTGTTATTACAGTCTACATGATTACTAGCGCAGAGGGGGAGAGCCGCGTCGAGGCTGGTCGAGGTGCATCGAGATCAGTCGAAACATGTTGAGGCGATTCGAGTTGGTCTCGACGAGCCGAGACTGGCCGAAACTATTCGAGACAAGCCGAGATAAGCTACGCCGAGGGGTCTCGAGGAACCCGGGGGTCTCGAGTAACCCGGGGAGCTTTTTCCTTCTCCTCCTCTGTCTCCAATCCACCCATAGCATGAAATTACTGTTGAGAAACATTAGCGGGGACTAAAGAAGGGGAGCATCTTCAAGGTGGAACTATATTGTCAATTTGGATTAACTTTTCCACTTCTGGTAGAAACAATGCAAATATATTCGCTATTAATATACCAAGCAAGACGAGAAAGCAATTTGTGTTCTTATTTTATGATTTCTTTATTAAATTCATGATGAACATACATTATTGATTTAGGGTCTCATAACAATATATTTAGTGTTCTAAAATAAATGCTTCAAAGTAAAAAATCGAACAAAGAGCAGTAAAATGGTCTGCTTCGCCAACAAAGTCCAACTACAAACTTATACAGAGATAAGGGCTGCTTGAATGTTTAAAGTGACGTTCAACTAAGACAGCTGATTTACATGAATTTGCCAGGCAAACTCCTTCTCCCAAGCGGCAGCTGCACATAACTCGACTGTAAGCACAGCTCGCATGCTCACGAAGTGGTTTGACAGAATTAACTTGGTGTCTCAAAGGAGTTCAGACCACAAACACAAAGACAAAGATTTAGGCAAGTACACAGTTGTTGCAGATATCTGAAGGCCTTGACTTCAACAGAGCCACCCTTCATCAATTTCAACTGTTTGGATCAACAGAAACTCTCAGCTGTTGACATTAGACCGGGGTGCATGCAAGCGTTTATATTCTATGCAAGGTGTTCTGTAACCCTTAGTGGGGCAGAGGAGTTCACATGAAGGTGAATACGGCGATGCGATCATATGTACTTTCCTGTTGATTTGTACCTCAAACATTATAATGTTAGTCATTCAGTAGGTTGGATGAAGGACGGTTAGATTTTAGTAAGGTGACGGGGTTTGAAAATATTTTCAACGTTTCTCAACCATTGCGATGTAATTTCTTGGCTGCCGTCCTAGGTTCACTGTTATAGTGTATTAATGTAATTTTTTATCAAACAGTTTATATAATGCCTGTTCACGACTTGTCTCGTATTTTGACAGCTCTTCGCTGAGGAGACATCCCCATATTTTTGTTCGTAACGTGTTGATATCGACCCAGTGAAATGAATCTTTAGTCTTCAACTAGTGTTGCACTATTTTTCAGTTAAGCATGTACAACTCATAAGATATGCAGCATGGATGGTTGGAAACGCGAGTGACAAAACAAATGGTATATAATTTATTGCATTCGCGGCATGATAACAATGAGAGAACGTTTTCAGCTCATATTGTTACGCGTAACATACACTGTTGGTATGCACGATTGCATGCAAACGTCGAGCAGAGTCAGAAAATATATTCACACATCTATACAGGTAGAAAATGGCAAATGACCATACAAATAACAGTTTTAATGTTTTACAATTGTATCGAAATTTTTTAAAATAAGATTCAAAGCACTAGCTTCCCACGAGCGGAATAAAATCAAATGTGTTGGTGCATTGTGCATCTCTGTTTACCAGATGAGTTGTTAGAGTGACCGAGCAGCATCAGAGTATCTATCGAGATGTGAGCAAGGACTACAACCCTAATGGTCCGTGCGTTGAAAGGCCACATAATTTCTGATGAACTGTCGGTAAGCGTCAGATCTCCATTGAATCGGCGAACTGTTGGAGTGGCGCGACAGTCCCCCAGTGTCGCGTGAATTGCCTGACTCACAGAATTTCTGATAAGTAGTAGGGGTGTCGTCAGATCCATAGAGGAACCGCCGAGCTGTGGAAGTGTCGCAACGGCCTAATGTTCTGGTTCGGCGGTAGTGAGATTTGCAGTGTCAGGCGTGAACGATAAACAGGTTTCGGATCCCATTTTTGGCGAGATTGCGACGGCGGAACAGCATGTCGAGATGGATGACGAGCACACTGGTAAGAGAATGGCAAGGGTAGAAAAATATAGTAGGAAAATAACTTTTCTCTTTCTGTAAATGACAATTCCAAATTTATTCTGTAAAAATGAGGAACACATCCTCCCTGCTGTCGTCTGCATCGCTGGTGCCGTTAATCCCTCCCTTGTACACCCAATTCGGGCCCCCGTGGGGTGCCGGGTAGTGTCGCGCGGGTTTCATAAGTGCAGAAAACTTGTTATATATGATTTTTCATTCGATTTCATCACCCATTTTACCTACGTTGTTTTATTTCTGGGATTCATTGAAGGTATTTTCTGTAATCCTCAGTTGTGAATATAATTTTCAGCAGTCGGTGTAGAGTTGTTTTTGGGACTTCAAAAACTCCTGATCCATTAACATATATTTTTAGACGTGTTTCATTTGCTTCTCTGACACTTGCTACGCTACGTCATCCGTAGAGATGCATATAACTTTATCTTTCATCATCCAACATGTCTAGGCTTCATTTAGTGTTGTAGCACGTCCGATTGTAATGCATTAGCTTTTAGTATTCTATTAGCATAGGCCACCTCAGAAATATAACACTTTAAATCGCGAACGCATAATGTTGAGATAATGAAACTTTTTTGTTTGAAATTAAACCGAGAGTTGTTTTGAGGTTCGCAATTAATTTCCAGTCCCAGTGCAATATTACTCAATTGTGGTCAGTGTCCTGTCATCTGTCCGTTAAAAATCTAGTAATAACATTGCCGGACATCGGCAATATCCAGAGCAAGGCCTCAACGTCCTGCAATTTGGCAAAGATAAGCCGTCGCTTTTGTCGCCTAAATGGTAGGGGAGTTGGACTAAGTATTCCAATTGCATAGCAATTTGACCGGCATATTTGGAGGCCCTTTCTTTAGGAATATATAATTTTTTTAAAAGAATGGGAATATAAAATGGAATTAGGGTAAACCATATAAAATATGCCGGACGGTGCTAGAGTATTATTTCTCCTTGCAACGATGAACATAAAAATGACAGACGTGTTATGAGTCGTTTATGAAACAGCGAAATCCATAACGCCATTTTTAAAATGCAATTATATTGTTCCGACTGTGCGACCACTTATTCTGAAGTTTAGTCATTTTCAGAAAATGTACATGATTTTGTACGACGTGGTAGCAGTTAGCTGCCAAAACTCTATAAAACGAATTCAGCGACGTGCTTGTATTGTACAGTACGTCCTGTTATTCTCGGAATGTAACGATATTTCCAGCGATCTTGCAATTGCGGTTCAGTAAGCAATCGAGGGGGCCAACTTCCACAGATTACTGACACGGTCGTTAGTTGTTACGGTCGAATGCAAACTCTCGCTGTGAGAGTTTGTTGAACGAAATGTTGGCCGGTGGACATAACTGTTATAAGGTTTTTGGTAATAATCGATACATTAGACGTACAACCGTTGGTGGTTGAAGTTTGTAATCGTTGATAGGTTTCAAACTACAAACTAAACTTTTAAAAGAAAATGAGCA